>NDGM011221110.1:0-15974 GCA_002564305.1 Octomys mimax
AAAAAAAAAAAAAAAGATGGTGCCGGAAGTGATGCTAGCTCAAAGTTTCCACATACGCTAACTGAAGGGTTTCTTGCCATGGCTCAAGAGCTTTCAGGGTACATGGAAGCTTAACCTCCTAGGTACCTCCAGTCTTGTCCCCATCAACTAGTTTTGCTGTCATAGCAAGAACTTTCTCGTTCTTTTTCTTCTCAACCTTTGATTTAACAGCTGTGTACTTTCTCTTGCACAAAGCCTTTCTGGAATACATAGCAGATCAGGAGTATCTACCAGTCCCCCTAACCAGGACAGGATTTCGGCTGCAGTGGGGCTGCCCCTTCTTGGACTGTTTTGCCTTCACCTTATCCTTTTTACCAGGACCCCTGGCAGAAGCCTTCTTGTCTTCGGGTTTCTTCTCTTCAGTGTCTCAGTTTTTTCGCCCGCCCTCTTGCAAGATGGGAAACTAAAATTGACTTTTGAGGAGACGCTAACAAGGTCTGCCGGTGGCGTGTTCAGTAGCAATATTAGGCTGACGGTCACACACAGAGATCTGATGGCCAGGAGGGCTTTCTAGGGGGCAGATATTTCTTGGATGCTGTGCTAAGCACTTTTCACAATTACCTCACTTATCTCGTAAGTGTGGCGATGGTGAACCTTTTGGAGACTGAGTACCCAAAGTGCAACCCAAACCCGCTTATTCATCACAAAGCGTCAGCACTGCAAAGAAACCTGGATACTGGGATTTTAGTTTAGAAAAAATAGCTCATACCTTTTGTCTTAAATGAAAAACAAATAGCATGCACATCACAGGTTCGCCACCACTATCCCAGAGGTATTTGAATTCCAGGCAACTGGAGGCTCTATGCCTCTTTGAGACCACGCAGTTTGAATTCTTTCCTCTATAAAATGGGTGGGAAATGTTTTTTGAGGGGCTGGACACTGCCATGGGCTCTCTCCTTATCTTTCCTGGATAGGTGAATGGGAATGTTGTCTTATGCCTCTGTCCTTGATTTGGAGAACAGCGCCTATTGTAGTTAAATTTTGAAGGCAAAAAAAAGAGGAGTCTGAGACAGGGTCAGTTGTTTGCAATAACGGTTCACCTGGACCCATCTGGGAGGCCTGGAGAGCAGATGCAAAGAGCGTGCTCTGCCGCGGAGCCTGAGAATCTGAACAGCAGCTGCAGTGCTGCACCCAGGGAAAGCCAAGCTTGAAGGAAGGGGAGAAGAGTGAGAGCCGAGGTCTTTCTCGCCTAGCCGCAAGGCAGTGAGCTGGACTCCTCGTGATCACGGGGTTTCCTTCTGTACTGCAGAGGCTAACAAAGGGGGACCTGCTGTCTAGACTGCTGTTAGGAAGAGACTAGAGGACACAGCAAGGAAAAGCGCTTTTGCCCTGAGCTTTGAAAGTGATTCCGGTGGGTGGCGATTGCAGAGTATTCCCTAAGGAAGGAGCTGATAAGGAAGGATGCTTCAAAATAGTCTTGGACTAATTAGAACTCTATCATATGATATTTTCCTCTGAGTTTCCTGAAGCTGATCCCCAAGCTCACACTCACAGAAAAGCTTAAGCTGGCTAGCCTATTATGGAACCAAACCCAGGGCCCCTGGAAGGCAAAGGACTAACCAGGGAGCTTGGGAAATCACTAAGGGTCCAGCACTAACTACTTGTCCCAGTGGCTAGCATCATACATGAATATTCTAGAGGCCAACAGCCCACCTGCTACCCCAGTTCCCCTGATTCTGCAGATGAGAAGGCGTATGGGGCTGGGTCTGGCCTGTACATTAGTGGACTGTGTTGTCACATGCCCAGTGAATAAGGTCTTCTGATGAGATGAAAGAGCCCTGGATCAAAATAGCCTAAGAAAAGGATGGAAAATAGTTGTCCTGAAGAATTTAGTTGCAGACTTTGAATATGAAGGAAATAAATCTTTAAAGGTTTATTAGGATTTGGAGGCTGTTTGTTACTATAGCAAAGCTACCCTTATCTTTACTAATACACAGGCACATGGCATTTTTAAAAATATATCTCCTTTCAAATTAAACCAGCTACTGGCTTGTTAAGTGACTGTAGACCAGCCTTGTCATCGTTGAGTTTCATATTTTCACCCGAAAAATGGGAGAGGTCACATCTGCTTCAGAGATGTTTCCAAGGCTAAAAGTGACAGTACTTGGTCCATTAAGGGACATTTACTAGGAGTTCCATGCCTGTTCACTTCATTCCCCATCATGAGTGAGACATAAAGAAGTAAGAGGCAAAGGTTTTAACTTAGAGTAGGTCCCTGTGTCACTCAGAATGCAAGATGAGGTGCGATATGTGATATCACCCAGAAGCCAATGATATTCCCTGAGAATCAGCTAAGGATGGGGCTTGGGCCTCCTTTCCAGTGCTCAGGTGGTAGCTTTCAAGACTAGGGATGAGAGAGAGTCTTTCTATCCTATACTGACAGGTTCCCAACCTTTTCTTTCTCATCTGAAAAATGAGTAGAAAACAAGAGGCCTTCCCAAGTTGAAGGCTCCTTCCCACCTGGCTCCTTTGCCCTCCCACTGTCTCCAGCAACCCATTCCAAGGGGCAGGAGAGTCTCCTGCTGGGGTCCTCCAGCCCAGCCATGCTAGGAAAGCTTTGCTTTGTAGCCACTGCTGTTGACAGATAATCAGCTGTAGGTGCTGAGCCTCAGGAAGAGGAGGAGGCAGCCTGTGCGGCCTGATCATTCCCTGGTTGCTGGTGTGGCCTGTGACCTCTCAGAGCTCTTGGAGGTGTGAGGTCCTGTGGCTAGACTGAGGAGTGGAGGTTGCCTCACAAGGAGAAGTGCAGACCCCAGCCCACCTCAGTGGACCCAGGAACACCTGAGTGACTCTGTAAATAAAAACAGACCACAGCCATGGCTTTTTGGGTGGCCCTGGAAAAGACACTTAGAGTTGCTGTTTCTCTCTGTGGGAAGTGGAGCACCCCTGTCCCTCAGAGCCATCAAATGGGAGGGTTGATGTGCCTGATCCATGGGGGCTGCTCACAGTGCTGTCAGCAGCAGGCACACCTACGTTTTGCATGATGTCCCCCAGGGAGGAGCAGCTCATCTGGGGACAAGGAGTGGGGGTGTGATTAATGATCTCTGCTCCGGGCAAGGCTAGTGGAGCTGTATGCAGGCATATCAGCTGGGTGAGTGCACAGCAGTGGCAGGGGACAGCTCTGCGGCTGCTCTGGCACTGACCAGCTCTTCCTCACATGCTGCTTGGCCTTGGAAAGCAGCCGGTACACATTTACTGGCCTCCCTCCCCAGCTGTTCTTCATGCCCCAGATAAATTGTTTCCTCCCCAGCCGCCTTCCTGTGGCAACACCTCGACTGGACAGTAAAGACGGGCCCTATCTTTCTCCATCATGTCCCTGGCTCCTGGCCGGCCACACGCTTCCCCTCCTCCAGCCCAGCCTGCCAGATGTGCCTGTGCTGTTCACAGCTGTTCCCTTGACCAGAGTCAAAGCACTCTCTGTCAAGGGATTGCCTGCCTGTCCTTAGTTAGGGCAGCGATTGAAAAATTCTCCAGGCTAGTTTTTAAATATAATTTTCTCTTCCCCTTCCTACTCCCTGGCAGTCTGCAGCCTTTGGCCTTTGGCATCAATGCACAAGATGCTTCTCAAGTCAGCACTCTCAGCACCTGGGTTCACAGATTCGTGGGCTCATCTCCCCGACCAATTACTAGGATTTTGTGCTCTGCACTCCTCCTAAGAGAAGACAGTCTGACAACCCACCCAGGTGAGAGGGCCCAACCTTCCCAGACTCCATGCTCCTTCTAGGCTTTCTCCTGGCCGTGTCTTCTCCAGAGGAGGGTCACCTCCATCCTTCCTGGCCCTGTCCAAGTTCCCTGGAGGACTGAAGTTCCCACCATCGTCCCCCAAGAAGTAGAAGGCTTTTGTTCTCTCCTGAGCTCCAAGGACTGCACTAACATTGAGTTGGAAAGAAGCAGGGGCCTTGCTAGGCTGTATTTGGAGGTTTAACCTTTCCGGGCTTTCTCATTCTCAGCACCAGGTCCCAGCTCTGGCTTTCCTTGTGGACAGCAAGGATCTGTAAATCTGTCTGCTTTGATGATCTAATTCACTAGGACCTAACAGATACGCACCGATGCATCGCTCATGCTTCTCTGCCACAGATGTATGTTACCTAATCAGCAGGCCAGGAAAAAGAAAAACCACCTTACCCATTGCATCTACCAGCAGCATTTCCAACAGTCTTAAGGTAATTTGACACAGCGATCATTCAGATCATGATGAAAAGGTTTCCTGGGGGAAAGATGTGAAAAGGCAGATGCCTCTGCTGTGGGTACAGTAGAAACCCGAGGGGGCCAGGCCAAGCTCCTGCCCAGCCATCGAGGTCTTTGGCTGCAGTCCCCAGGGCCCACAATCTAGACTCCCTGATCTGAGCTTCAGAACCTGGCTGAGCTTAGGGAACTGCTCCCACTCCAAGCCTTCCCAGAGCTCACATTTGTTTAACTTCAATTGCTCTGCTGCACCTCAGAGCCCCTCACTGTGGCCCTCACACGCGTCCACCATTCACCGCCACCTCAGACCCCACAGTTCCCCGTCTTCTCTGCAATAATTGCACAGGGCTAAGGAGCTGATTGGAGGAAAGGACAACTAGGAAAAAGGACTGAGAGATCAGTCTTGCCACGCTCTCTTTTTTCTACAAGGATATAATTGAGGCCCAGAAGTAATGGTTGATAAAAAAAATAGCTGAGATTTACTGAGCATTTACTGTTTTAGGTTTTGACCTAAGCATTTCACATGTGCTATGTTACTTCAAACTCATGTGAGTCCTCTGAGAAAAGTACTGTTACTATCCTTGTTTTATAAACAAGAAAACTGAAGCTTAGTGAAGGTAATGACTTGTTCCAGAACACTCGGCTACCGTGTTTAGGACCAAAATTCAACTCATGCAAGTTGACTTCAGAGTCCAGTGCTTTATGCCACTAACTATACACTTCCACTGCAGAAAAAAGATTGGAGAATTGATTTGTCCAAAACCACGCAACAAACTCAGAGTGCAGCTGACCCTATTTTAGCATATGCGCTGCCCAAGTGAGCACAGTGGCCGACCCTAGAATCCAGAAGCTCTCTCTTGCTGCCCATCCTCAAGAACAAGGACCTTGGTAAGACGCTTGTGGGATGAGGGCCTCAGAGGGTCTCAAGCCCTGTCTCTTTCTTCTGAGCTCCTAGCTCAGCCCTAGTCTGAGAGAACACCTGCATTGGGAGGGCCTGACAGTTTGTCTTCCCAAACACCTCACTGCAACTTGCTCAAGGTCATGGGTGAGCTGGTAGCAGATCCTATCTCCCAGACCACTCTTCTCCACTCTGGCTCCAGCCTTGATGGGATGGTTTTTTCCAGGGCTACGTCAGCTCTGAGAATATTTTGGTGGTCAAGACTTAATGGCAAGTCCCAACACGTCTCTCTGAGGGGTTAAGATTAGCACAGGCACCTCAGTTATGACTCACAGAGGTGTCTGGGGTCAGGCCAGCCTGGCTCCTGTTACCACTCTTCTCTGATTCACCAGTGGAAAAAGATTGGTCCAAGACCTTTCTCCAGCTGCCAACCTCCTCCCTTGCCTATCTGACTGGGCTTTGTGGCATGAGGACTGGGCTTGCCCGTTTCTCAGCCTCCTGGGCTACCATCGGTAGCTGGGAAGCCCTTGAGATTCAAGCATCCTCTTCTGTGAGGCCCTCATGTTCCCCAAACCTTCTCACACTTTAGCCATCCTCCCTCTCTCCCCCAAAACCTGCCTGAAGGGCTCACACTCACCTTCTCTGATACAGAGGCAAAGCCCCAGTTCAGCAGGTGGCCCTGTCAATGCCTTGCTACAATGTCTCAGACTTTCCTAGATCCTTCAAGGTGCACTGAATTCATTTCCAGTGTAAGGAGGTGATATGTGTATACCCCCTGTCCCTCTCACAATCTTAAAGGCCTGGGGGTGTCGATGAATTAGGTGATCAGGATGAACAGCAGAAACTCCCAGGCTTTGCTATCAGAAATCCTATGTCAAGAACTGACTGAACTCTGTCTCCCCATCTGTCAGAGAGGCCTTAAGACTTGATGACCTGCAAGTCTTTCCACATTGCATGCCAGACTTTCCAGAACCCTCTACTGTTCTGGTGCATTGCCTCCTGGGCCTCGCTCACTCTTACCACACACAGCCTTAGTTTGAGTCTCATACTCCTACGCTCCTGTTGTGCCCTGCACCCTGAAGGCATCTGAAAATGGGCAGCAAGGGGCATGAAGCCACTTAAGAGGGGCTCTGCAGGAAGCAGAGGATGAAGCTGGAGGAGAGGACTGATTTCAGGTGAAGCCTGATTTCTGCCCACAGCCAGTCATCACCCACCCTTCATCCTGTCCAGGTGAAATCCAGCCTTAGATTTAGATTAATTCTTCACTGAAGGTCTCAGAGTCCCTGGGATGGGGGTGGGGTGCAGCAGTAACCATGATGTTTCCTTTCCCTTTCCTCCTGTTCAAGATGATACCAGAAACATGGCCACCATTGAGCTGACTAATCATGAATGGAATAAATCTTATAGGAAGGGCCTGGATGTTTGGAATATGCTGTTTGTAGGCATGAGTGAGATTTCTGTGAGAAAAGAATGATGCTGGCCTAGGATTGAGCGGAACCCTGGGAAGGGGCAGAGGCCTTTCCTGCAGGCTAAGTCTCTCCTGAGATACAGCATAGAAGGGACATTGAGCCACATCTGGACAAAGAGGAATAGGTTCATTTGCCCCCACCCCACCAGAGCTCACAAATTAATTTAAGAAAACAGCCAGAAAGTTGGAGGACAGTGGACAGCAACCCCATAGAGCACTGTAATCCTCCTGGCCACAGCAGACAGGTATCAATTAAACATTAGCAAAGTAGGGTAGAAATGTGAGTGAGCAGTAGAGGGCTCGCATAGTAGGCATGAAGCCCTGGCTCATCCCCAGTGCTCCAAAACCAGTGACAACAAAGTCAGAAAAGAATGTAAGCAAGTGTTCCTCCAGCTGGGGCAGGGTCCCTGACATACAGGATGATGCCAGTGGCTGCTTGGGTTGAGCTAACAGATAACAAAGAGCTACGCTAGCCCCAGTGTCACAGCTTTAGACAGTGTCCTGAACAAGGAAGACATGTGGAAGGATGACTCGAGAGCTGCAGTGGACGTGGTGGGAAAGGCAAGGCTCTGTGGCCTGTCAAGGCAAAGCCACTCAAGTGGGACGTCCTTGCTCTTGCACAACTGGTCCCTACAGCCCCTGTCACAGAGTGCTGAGGATACCGAGTCCTCAGGGTGGGTGGCAAGGCCCGCCTCTGTGCAAGGTCGTAGCCTACGAAAGCCAGGCTGAGGCACGGCTCGAGGCAAGTCATGAGCTGGGGAGGCTGTGGCCACACAGGAGGTGAGCTTGAGCCAGAGCAGGGGCCACCGCTCTGGCTCGCCCCAATCCCACAGGCAGGTCTGGCTATGCTGCTCAAGGCCACACCATGTGTGGCGAGCACAGCTTGTCCACCCTGTCAGAAGGAGCCTAGCACAGTCTGCCTCCTTCCCGCTTCATTCCTGCTGTCCCCAGAGAGCAGCAGGGCCAGCTCAGGTCTTCTAGCTGACCTCCCTCCAGAAACAACACCCCTGGCTGGCCAGCCTTGCTATCAGCCTTGTTTACTTCTCCACCCTTGCTTCAGACCCAAGTGTGGCAGGGCAGAAGTTTGGAGGGCAGGTACTCGGAACACAGCCTGGGAGGAAGCCCCCCATTCAGGCCTCTCAAAGTCACAAACTCTTTGTCCTCAGTGAAGCAGGCAGCAGGTGCCAGGGATGGGGGGTTGGGGGGGATAGGGATGTCTCCGCAGATCTATCCTTGTCCCTACTTTTGATTGGCCAGAACATGGCAGGCACGTGACTCTCTGGCCAGGGCCATACTTGGGGTGGCAGAGACCTTACACAAGCACCAGTGAGTTTTTCAGCGAGTTCCCCAATCCCTACCAGCTCAGGCATTCTCCCTGACCAGAGCTGAGCTGGGGCCCCAGAGAGAAGGGGCCAGGGCTTGAGACAACAGGAGGCTTCCGGCCAGGTCTAACCATGCCCTCTTGCCAGGAGTTGCTCACAAGAAACCTCTGTCAGCTTCCAGTGTCAATCTCTTGGCCAACTGAGCAAACATGTAGCCACAGAAAATTGTCCCTACATCCAGATGCTTCTTCCCAGTCCAGCCTGTTTTGCCTGTCTGTCACCTACTAACCTGTCAGTGTCAGTCTAGACATGACTTTTCTAAGAAGCTCTCCTGTATTGCTTGACCACCAAACATTCAAGGCACTGGTGTTTCTCCATGCCCCACTGGCCTCTCTATGTTGTAGTTCTTATCACACTGCTGTCATCACTGAAGTGACCCTATCAATGATTTATAGCCAACCTGCTGTGGTGCGACCCTTTTTTAGGGCTCTCGGGACAGAGGTCTTTTTCATCTCCACAGTTTACAAGGAAAGGCAAATATTAAACCCTTGTTGCCAACAATGGCCTCGTTCATGCCTGAGGTTGGCCTGATAGCAAATTTTAGTTCAGCTTTATCATCACCCTCATGATGGTTACCACTACCTTTTGGGGGTATAGCTGTGTTAAGGTATACTGAAATATGAGTGGCATCTGCTCAAGGTTCTGTTCAGTCATGGCAGAAATGGTGTGTTCCTGTGATCTATCCACAGGGAAGATGATAATCGAGTTTGTCACCTTCAAAAGTCCCTCCCCCCTTGGTAGTCCCTTCCTCCAGCCCCTCCTAGCCCCATTCCTGTCCCCTCTTCTGCTTTCTATCACTTGGATTAGCTCGTGCTTTTTAGAACATTTATATGAATGGAATTATACATCATGTACTGCTTTGGGCCTGGTTTCTTTCACTCATCATAATTACTTTGAGTTTCACCCAAGCTCTTGCATGAATCAGTAGTTTATTCCTTTTAATTGCTGACTAGTGTTCCATTGCAGAGATATACCAGAACGTGCTTATCCAATCATGTTGATGGATATTTGGGTTGTTCCATTTGGGGAGTATGGCAAATAAAGTTGCTCAACACCTGTGTATGAGTTTGCACAACTTTGTGTGGACATATGTTTTTATTACCCTGAGTGCTACCTTCATGCTGGGACACTGCCAGCTGGGGGAAGATATCCTGAGAGCTAAGGAGGAGTTAGAAAGGTCACAAACTGAACTGGCTGAACCCTGAGCAGGTTCTCAGGGCAGGGGAAGAATGGGCCAGGCTTCCTGGGAGACAGCAGCGGTGACATAACTCACACACCACAAAGAGGACTCTGACTCATCCCCAGTGTCTTCCTAGGCACAAGCTGTTCACAGAACAGTGTTCCAGAGTGTCCTAACTCACCTCCTAATTAGAATGGAGATGAGAATCCCAGCACCATTCTGTTCCCACTGGGTGGCAGGCAGGGAATGACTCTTCCCTCCCCACAATCAATACCCTTCATTCCTAAGTGTAAACACACACACACACACACACACACACACACACACACACCCTCTGCAGCTGTGTGTAGGGCCAATGGAGTTGAGGTCCTAAAAGGCAAAAAGTCCCTCAGAACTCTAGGCTGAGCCTCTTGGCTTGGAGGGTGGAAACTTCTGGATGGTTCTTGCCCTCACTTGAAACTCCCACCCTTGCCTTACCCCCAGTGACTGTGGGGCCATTGGCTGAAGGAGCTTCTGAGCTAGAGAAGCTTGATAAACCCTATAGGAATCCTGGTTGTTTTTTATCCCACCCTCCTTCTCTTTCCCCACACCTGAGACCCAGAAATGCTGTGAGCCCCTAAGCCTCCCACACCTGCCCTCAGGAGAACCAGCCAGCCTCCCAACTCACCTTCAACTCATGCCTCTGCCACTGGCACCCCCCCTTCCTTCACCTCAGGGCCTCAATCTTCAAAGTGAACCATTTCTGTCCTTGGGCCCCATTCCCAGAGGCTTCCCCATTCTTCTCCCCCTTCAGAAAGGTTCCTTTAACCAGCCCAAATCACTGCCTCAATCTGACTTGCCAACCTTCGCCCTTGTTCACATGGCCTGTGTCCTGGGGTGACTTCCTCACCAAGCCTTGAGGAGTGTGAACAGGACCTTCAGCAACTGAGAGGAGCCTCCAGTCCCCTCCTTGTCCTGTGGTCAGAGTGCACTCAGTGCTGGGAAGGGGGCTTTCTGTTGTAGGTGGGCTCAAGCTCTGGGATAGAACTAGGGACACAGGCTCTCCAGTGGATGGAGAAGGCAGAAGCAAACCACCCTCATGGCTTTCCTTTGGGAAGGTCTGTAGCAGCCAGGAAAGGGGCCAAGTCAGGCCAGAATCCAAAGCCCCAACTTTGCACTGGCTGCTTACCCACCCTTGCAGAACCTCCAGGCTTACTGTGGCATGCTGGGTGCCAGGGCCAGAGAAGGGTGAGGTCCTGTGGTTGCAGTCCGGGAGTTTGCAAAGCTGCTGCAGCAGAGCCAGCTGGGAAATCACTGCAGAAAAGCAGTCTGAGCTGGGTCATCTAATCTCAAACATCAAGAACACAGGCTGTGAGCCCAGCAAAGAAGACTGTGAGGTCCTTAGGGGCCTGAGGTGCTTCGGAGATGCAAAGGATGGCTGCTGGCCCCCAAGAAAAGGTGAGATTCCCCGGGAGAGTGATACAGAAGCCCAGAACCCCATGGCACAGACCCTGCAACTGCATGACAGCCTGGGCCTGAGCTCTTCCCAGGTAGCACCCCATCCTCACCATCAGCTCAGTCTTTTCCTCCTTGGATTCACTCAGCTCTCTCCACATCTTGCACGAGCTTCCTCTGTGCAAGGTCCTGTCAAGGGTACCCAAGAAATCAGCATGTAGTCACATCTGGGTACCAGTTCCTGGCACCAGGACCTTCCCTTCCCTCTCTGGAGTTGGCATCAGATCTTTGTTGGGAAATGGCTCTCCTAAGGTCCTGCTCCACCCTGGGCCCCACTTCTAGGGCCTCAACTCACCCAATCACCTGCAGTGCCCATGACCCCATGGGTGGGCAACTAAGGATGCAATGATGAGGATATGTTACGGCCTCCTACTATAAATACCCCAGGCACAAGGACAGAGATGCAGCTGCTGAATATAGTGTCTGGTCATGGATCTTGGTGTTCATATGAAAAGGAGAAAAGGAGGGGAGAGAGAAATAGTTTTATATAAGACTCACCTTGGGAACCTATTAAAAATAGCAATATGCAGGCCTCACCCTCGACAAATGAATCCTAATCCCTAGGACACGCGGTGAAGAGGTGTGTTTGCATTTTTAGCAGTCACCTGCTGATTCAGGTATCCTTCTACCTCTCTGCTATGTACCCCCAAACCCCAAAATGGGTGTGTTTATTTTTGCTTTCTTTGAGACAGGGTTTCATTATGAAGTTCAGGCTGGCCTTGGACTCATAAGGATCCTCCTACTTCAACCTCCTGAGTGCTGGGACCACAGGCATGTGCCACCACAGTGGATTGGGCCTTCAAACTGGAAACAAAGGTCAAAGGATGAGAGACGCTTGATGAAGCTAGCATCAGCTCTTCCCCATCCAGACCACTAGACTCCAGCCTCCGCGGGCCTTTCTGGGACACGTGGTCTGAGGGCTCCATCTTCTTCATAAGCCTGTGTCAGCACCATCAGACCCATCCTTGCCAGGGCCTCCATAAAAACAGATCTCTGCCCTCATGGCCTCGGTATGGCTTGTCCTTCACTTCTTTCTTGAGATGCACAAGTTTTACAGCTTTGGATTCTGTAATCAGCGTCAAGTTTGGGTCTAATTTGAACCACTTTGCTTTTGTTTCCCTCTATGACTGTGATTTATGTCCTCTGTCCAGCTATTGTGGATACGCTTCTCCCTCTCCTCCCAGCTCTCTGCCCCCCTTACTGAGGGCCCTTACTCTTGGGACAGGTGATGGCTTCATAGCACCCAACACTTCCATCACTGCCTCCAACCCCACCCATCACTGTGTCACTCTCTCAGCAATGATCACCATCAAAATCATCTCTCTGGCTCTCTCCACCCCCATCACTGCTCTGCTTCCACCATCACTGTAATCTGGTCACCATTGCTACCTCTACCAGTGGCAAACTTGCCATCACCAGTATCATCCTCACTAGTGTCACACACCATCACCGTCACCATCACCATTGCCACCACCTTCACCACCACCATCAGGCATCACAGTTCCCATAATCACCAACTCCATAAGCACTATTGTGTCTGTCATCGCTTCTTTTTAAAATCTGCACGGACATGAACTGAAAGCCTATCTCAAGCATCGACTTAAGCCTGACTCAGACTTCAACTGACACCTCCACTCTGCTTGACTGTTCTTGTCCAGGACTTTGCCAAACTTGCCCCATCTTCCAAGGGTGGTGATCCTCAGGAGATGCTCACTGCTGGAAGGAATCCCTTGGGAGCCCTGCACTTCTGGAGCTGCACACCTCAGGGACTTAATACTGCCACATCGCACAGGTCATCCCCTCATGGGCCCCACAATGAACAAGAAGAACAATATTTCCTGATCAGCCCTTAGACTGATGGGAGGTGTGGCTTTTCCTTGGGGCTGCCAGATTTGTGGGGGGAGGCATTTTCCCAGGAAGCCCCTTCCTCCTAGTAATGGGAAAGAGCCTCTCAGAGCTAAACAGGACCATCTTTAAAGAGCCTTTGACTGGAAGTTTAAGCCACCCCCACCCCGAGTCTGAAACTGCTGGAAGGTACAGGAGTATACAGGGAAGGGGCAGCGGTAAGAGCAATGCTTTTTCATGGCTATTATTTAAGAAGGCAGGGCTACAACTCATAACATAGACCACACCACAAAGAGCTAGAACCCACATTTGATGGAGCTGGGTCACCAGCAGTTAGAGGCCTCTTGCAGAAGGTGGCTCTGGGTTGAAGAGGCTCCCTGTGTCCCCTGTCCCAAGGCTCCGATTTCCTCAGGGATGGCCCAACCCATGTGCACCTCGGGAGTGGCCAGTGGGTGTGTGCCAGATGCACATTGTTTCCACAGCCGCTCCCTATTTCCAGGTCATGTCCACCCTGCCTGGCGCCAGCCCCTACCCTGGCAGTCCCAAGAGCAGACACAGGGTCGGGACACTCAGGGCCAGGAATGTGTGGAGAGGTATCCTTGGCCAGACCCAGCAAGAGTCCTCTTTCAAAAAGGCCTGGGAATTCAGGTGTCTCCCGCCTGCCCCTTCACCCTGGAGGATATCACCTTGTGTCTGGTGATAAGCTGGTCCTTCAGAAGAAGTGCCATCATGTGGAGACTTCGCTGTTCTTGTGCTCTTTCGCTGTTATTACACTCTACTCTGTCCATTCTTGAGTCCCTCAGAGTCTCACTCTATCTTGTCACGTTGCTCCTTCAAAGTCATGCTAGAATTTCATCCCCTCTAGTGAATCACCCTTAGGTTTTCCCTTAGAGAACAGCTCCAAGTATCGTGGGTTCATTTTCACATGGTATTTTATTCTGTTTCCCAGTTACAGAATAACTCTAGCCCTGCCCTAAATCAAAGCCTTGTCCTTGATCTCACTGTCAATCCTAACACTGAATATTCATCGAATCTAACCCAAACCAACGGTAGCCCTAAACTTTAGGTTTACAATCACTCTCCAACTCCATCTATGGCTTTCAGGTAAATTCTGGTGAGCCACCTCAATCCATCTGTGATGGCTATAGTCTTCACATACACAATAACTGTTTCCACGAAGCCTGCATGTGTGTTTCCTTTATTCTATTTAGAGCCTCTTTCATCACAATTCCATTCCATCTTCTCCAGGGAACAGAGGAAATAGAAAACGCTCTCTGGTTACAGGGGTTGGAATCCTTTCAGTCTGGAGTTCAGAGGAGGCCCGCAGCCGCCTAGTGGGGCCCAAATGTCACTGCATCGGTATGTCCCCGTTGCACACTCAGGACGGACTGAGACTTTGAAAGGCCATGTGAATGGGCAGCAGCTATTAGGAGAGCATGTCAGATCTTTGCAGGCTCTGTGTGTCCCCTCAGACAGCAGCCAGAAGGAATGACACCCTGCCTGATTGACACCCCTCTACACACAGGTCTCATTCCAGCTCAGCTCAGTCCCTTTCTACTCTACCGGTCCTGGGCCCTCCCCCAGCCTCCCTGTAATTCTTTAGCACCTTATCTACTCCATTCTCTTTCCTTTTTCTTGCTTATTTTTCTATTTTCTTTCTTGATTTTTCACCCAGTTTTTTCTGTACCTCTTTTTTGGTCCTCTCCCCCTTTATTATCCAAGGCTTCAGTATCCATACATGTTGGCAAAACTTTCTCACCTGATGTTATAGATCTTCTCAAGCTGATATGACCATCAGTATTTCCCTTTTAACCAGAAATCTGAGCTGCACCTCTGTTCGTCTTTTCCACAGCAGACCCTGGATGACAACAAACCCCCAAAATACAGTGAGAGAGATGTCACAGGCTCAATACTGTTGTTAACAAAGGAGGAAAACAGAGTTCTCCAGGAGAAAGGCTATTTTGTAGGTGGCCTACCCTCTTCGTGATGGCGCTAGGGGAGTGACTAGTGCTTTACTCCAACTCAGGCTGTGCTTTTCCTTCTCTAGTCTCATGTCCACTCATACAATATGACTTCAACTGGATTTGATGTTGTTCCTCTGGGTTGGCCAATGATATAGGGATATACTATCAGATAATCTTTGGCACATGAAAACATGTGTGGAACTGTGAGACCAGGTTCCCAACATGGGAAAGGGTGGATGAAACCAAATGAGCTGTGGTAGAAGCAAACAAAAAGATGATGATGAGACTTGGGCCAGGCTTGTTGAGATATGGCCCTCCTGGATAGCTAACTAGATGGATAGACAGGTGGACAGGCCAAACAATTTCTGAGTAAGATCATGATGTGATCTTTTGTATTGTTGCATTAAAATCTCAAGGTTCACACTTCAATGACCAGAACACTAGAAATGGACATAGGAAATAACAGCGCAGAAAAGAATCACTCACACTCAGAAAACCAAGGGAATACTGTCAAAGGATACATTGAAAGACAGCACCCCTACAGAGAAATGAGTAGGAGAAGGCTGCAGCCCCTTCTGCCATTCCTTAATTTGAGGGATGGGGGATAGAAGACAGGGTGAACTTTCAAGCTATAGAGCAGCAGTGGGCATAAAGGTGCTAAGGAATCCTCAATATGCAGTGGCAGGGACATCCCTAAGAAGGACAATGATGTTTCACCCCATTCACAAGAGTAGAACCATGATAAGCTATCCACATCCCCAAGGGCCACACTCCTTATTGTCATCGCAGTGGGGATCAATTTTCAACATGAGTGTTGAAGGAGACATGTTCTGATCATAGCAGTGGATCCATGGAAGAAGGCTGGGATTTAAATCTTCCTAACAACCAGACCCAACAGGAAAACAGAAGTAAAAAACAGCTTTCTTAACCCACTTTTTCTCTGCTACCATTGAGGGCCTTGTCTCTCTTCTACACTGAATGATTATGTAAGTTATCAGTTACCTTGCCAATTTAAGATCTGGCTGCAGGAGTTGCACAGCTACTAAGAACATGTGATAGGAACTAAGGGAGGTCCACTCAATGGTTGCACTGGCCCAACAAACACCAGATCTTGGAGGTGTATCCTCAAGGAAGAAGCTGAGAAACACAGCATAAACCAAAATAAAGGACCACAATCAAGATGCAGGTGACAAATACATTTTCTCAAATATTGAGTACAGGAAACAAAAGAAATGTTGAGAAATACTGTTTTATGGTCTTAAATAACTCAATTCTATGAAAAAAGAGATAAAGAAAGATGAATAAACATTGGACAGACATGAGAAGGAAGAAGATTCAGTGTTGAAGAGAACAGCTTAGAAAGAGAATAAAGAAACTAGAAATGAGGGCAGGGGAAATACCTCAATAGAATAAGTGCTTGCTTGGCAAGCACAGGGTCCTGAGTTCAATCCCCAGTACCAGGAAAGGAAGGAAGGAAGGAAGGAAAAAAAGGAAGGAAGGAAGGAAGGAAGGAAGGAAG
>NDGM011221132.1:1821-12951 GCA_002564305.1 Octomys mimax
AAAAAAAAAAATGATGTCTGCATTGGTTTGGGTGCCCCATGCGCACACCCGGGACCAAGAGTTGAGTGTAGAGGGTGATGTGGAAGAAGCAACAGTGGGGCACCTGGCCTCAGGGGGCCCTCTGTGAGAGACAGCATAAGTGGTTCTTCCTTTTGAATTTGCATCCTATGCTTCATATTCCACAACACCGAGCCACCTGTTCCACTGATCTGAGAACTCCTTTAAGCAGAGGGGTACTTTTTCTTTTCATTCTTTTAAATTTAATTTTATTTTCTAAATGATAATCATTTAATGAGAAAAAACTATGTAAAAGTGTGTTCTGAGATTTTTTTTTGTTTGAGCTTTGCAAAATAAAGCAGAACAAAACAGCTAAGAACTATGTGTACCTTCTTAGGAAACTATTACACAAAAAGCAGCCAATGTACATGTTACTCTCTCTCTTCATGGGATAGTTTACCTTGAAATCATCTTGTTTCATCATATGGTGTATTCTAGTGTATCTACCTGTCTTCCATGAGTAGAAACTCAGGCTGTGTCCATACATTGCTATGGTGAAATAGGTCAAAAGTAATGATAATCTTTAGTTGCATCCAGTTACCTACAAAAGCCTCAAGTTTATACTTTTTATAGCTGAGTAATACTCCATTGTATAAAAATACCATATCTTTTTTTATCCATTCCTTGTTTGATGGGCATTTGTGTTGTCTCCAAGATTTAACTGTGACAAATTGCATTGGAATAAACATGGGTGTACATATACTGCTGTGTATTGTCTCCTTAGTATAAGAACTTGACAGAACATAGAAAAATCTGAAAGATATAATAGATACTGTGAAAGGGAAAGAAACTGTTCAAAGGGAGGGATCAAGTGAGATGAGGAAAAGAAGAAAAGAAAGAAAGAGGAAGGGAAAGAGAAATATATGTGTATATACACAGGAAAGCTTGGTAATTAATTGTATTGCTGATTTCTGCTGGTCCACTGAAAGGAGCACTTAATGTTTAATTTTTTTTCTCTTTCTCATTTTTATTTTATTATAATTTTTGACCAGTTTTCCATGCTTAATCTTAGCAATCAATTTGAAGACAACAGTATGTAATACAACAACCATTGTTAAATTCTTGTAATTTTGTTTAGTGAAAATCTATCATTTCTCTTAAAAAAAAAGTAACAATGAGAATGTTGCTCCATAACATTAGCAGCAAATATTTAAGGTAAATTCAAGAAGTAACATTACTTGGACAAAGGTAGTTGAATATTTTTCCCAAGATTGTTGCACTGTGACTCCCAGCAGTGGTTTTTTTTTTTTTTTTTTTTTGCAGCTTGCTGACAGAGAACACTGACACATTTGACATTTGCCTCTCTGATCTGTGTTGCTGTCATTTTGACTTTTCATACTTTGAGAATTCTATATTTCTTTAGATTTAAGAGCTAGAATACAGGAAATGTGTATATTTTTCAATATAAACTTCATATTTTACTTTTTGTTGATTTGGGATTTTTATATGTTAAAGTAATAAAGATTTAGTCTCATGTTTGTAATACTGATTATAATATTTTCTCTTAGGCTGATCTGTTTGGACTTCACAGTTTTAAACTCAGGCATGCAGGAGTCTCTGTACTCTCTACATTGTATGGTATTTAAGTTATCAGTATTTTGGGGGCTTGGATTATGAATCACAATCAGAATGGTTTCTGATACCTGTATTTTCTTCTAGTGTACTTATTATTTCAAGTTTTTGAAAGTTAAGAATGAAACTCATTCATTCTGCCACATGATATGATGTATAGATTTATGTTTTCTAAGGGGCTATTCAGTGTTGGTAACCTCAATATCTGAAATTTATCTTCACCATCCAGCAACTTGAGATGGACTTTTTATTGCGTACATGTGTCCACAGACCTAGTCTCCCTCTTAGATGGAGGTTAGTCTAATGATATGTGTGTTCGGGTCAGTAGTTCACTATACACATTTAATCAGACATATTTTATAACATATTAAACTCATATGTGTCAGAAATTGAGCTTATTTTTTACTATATACATATATTCAAGTTAATAAGATTACTTTCCTCATGTGTCCCTTATGTTTCGACAACTAGAAGCATTGCTGCAACTTTAACAGCATTTAACAACAAATATCATTATTTTGTTAACTTTGTGCACTTTGCAAATATTACATAATTATATGCATTAGTATGACTCACAATAGTAGTCAAATTTTTAAAAAATAGAACAACTGATATAATATGTTATGGTTTGTGTCTAGCTGTCCTCTCAAAGCCTCATGCAGTCATGAGATGGTTTCAAGAGTTTCTGATTAATTCATAATCCAATGCTGGGATTATGGGTGTAAACTCTATGCCCGCCCTGGAATGGGCAGCCTGAATGCAATATAAGGAAGGGAGAGAGCCTTGCTAGCTGCCATAGCCATGACCCCTCCCTTTTGACTTTTGCTCTTTGCTGTCTTCCGCTACCATGAATGGCTGCCCTCTGCCATGTGCCAGTCTGCCTTGGAGCCAGCCAAGGACAGACTGAAGCCTCCACTAACTGTGAGATAAATAAACCTTTCCTTCCTTAATTTTTGGTGTTGGATATTTTGTCCCAGCAATGAAAAAAAGAATAACTGGGACAATGTCTATCACAAAATTTTAAAAACTAAACAAATTCTCAAAAATTTAAAAATGCATTACACTAGTAGCTGAAGAGCTAATTAATTTAGATATCTTCAATGTTGAAAAGTTAAGCATTTTCTCATCTGTTCATTCTTTATTTATTATTTCTTTTGTGACTTTTCATGTTTTTTATCCTAGTGTTTAATTAGTTTGTATAAACAATATCAACTATGGTGGCTGCAGTGCTTATCCCATCTACTAAAATTTTATTATTATTATTATTATTTGGTCAGGCTGATATTTCAAAAATTTGGTTAAAAACTGACTCTTTTATTATCTTATGAGTCTTTATGAAATCATTTCCAATCTTTAGGTTTGATATGTATTTATAATTTAAATAACTGCATCCTATTTGTCCCAAAACAGAATGGCTCTCACTTGCCTTGTGATTTTCTTCCTTGGTGTAATATGGGTTTGAAGCAGTAAATTAGAAGGCATAGTGGATGTGTCAAAGGAAAGTACACTGACAGTTTTAAGTGACACTTCATGAAAGGACAATCTTTCCAAAAATATCACACAGAAATCCTCAAAATGATCACAATCTAGGGCCGCTGAAGGTATGATGAACACACCTCAAAGTGCCCTAAACTAATAGCCAATGAACAACCACAGAGTCATCAAGAAAACATCAAGTGACACTTAGAATATCATGGGAAGAAGCAAAGAAATATATGGATGCTTTCCCAGACATTTCTAATTCAGATAATTAAATATTAAAATAATTGGCACTTGTAGACCCAAAGCCTTTAGCTAAGCAGGAAAATTGCCTGTGAAAAATGACTCCTTCCCAAGGGCTTTCCAGTTAGATGACATTTTATAAAAATTCTTGCCCTCTTCTTGGCTTTCTGGATGATAAAGTCCTGGGGGATAATAATCATGATTTATGCCTCTATTTCTCATTATCACGAAGCGGTCACAGGCACTGAGTGGCCCCAGGCACCCTGCTCTCTGTAGTTACATACCTCACTTGTTTTCCTGCTCTCTGAGGGAGGATGAAGGCTCCTAGAGGTGAAGATCTTTCCCCCAGGTGGCCGTGGAGCCCGTGTGGCCCACTCCCTGGCTCACCTCCTGTCATGGCACCTGACACAGCTCACTGTGGAGTAAGTCAGCAAGTGAGACTCTTTGCATTGGTTCTTAGGAGTGAGAGCTCGCTTGGGAGCTAGAGAGCGTATGGTGGTGTCTGAGGGGTGTGTGAAATTCTGGTCATTATCTCTACTAGTTTTCTGAGATCAGTTAAGTCAGCCGAGAGGCTCTTACAGAGGAGCAATTCAGTTCTTCGAGATCCGAATGCATTTGTGTCTAGAGGAAGCACAACTTGTGGTAGGCCACAGAGATGGAGGCACATGTGTGGGCAAGATGGGCCTTGACTTCCCCTTCCACTGAACTTGTCCCTGTGACTGACTTCCTCTTACTGCTGTTGGTTATAAAATGGAAAGGAGAGAGAAAGCACTTTATCTGTCTTCTAAATTCTCCATCTGCTGTTTGTTTGTCTTATTTTCCTGCCATATAATTTTTCAAATTCCATCTATTTTTGTGAAGATAGTTTTTCCATGCTACTGTCATAGTTATTCTATCCATTGAATGATCCCTCCTCTTATTTTAAAGAAAGTTGGTGAGGCTTTATAAGCACATTGGCCTAGTGAAATCAAGCTGTTTGTATATCTTTAAACTTGATGAATTATCGGTTTGACTGCGTCCTCAGCCTCTTTACTAATCATAAAGCAGCTATACAGAACAAATAGTGTGCGTGAAGGAGGTTTTAATTTCCACATTTGGTATTCAAAGAATGTAAGATCTACATATTTTTGTGAGGCAAAAGGTAGAGAACTTAGCACAAGCTGCCCCAAATGCCCATGAATCTGCGTGTTCACGTGATGGGGGAGAGGTGCGAGCCACGGGGGCATGGTGGATTTCTTAGATCATAGCAATGGCCTCATCAACCATTGCAACATCAGAATGGAGTTCAATGAGCTCTTTTTATATTTCATTTAATGCAGGAGTCCTCTTTTTCTTAGAAATAATTTTATTTTTATGTTTTGTATTTGGTACGGGGTCTACAGGGTCTCACTACATAGATCGGACTCGTAGTGATCCTCCTGTTTTTGGCCTCCCAAGAGCAGGGATTACAGGTGCATGCCACCACACCTAGTCTCTTGCAGTCTCAGTGTGCCCCAGGGATGGGGCCATCATGGCACTTCAAGCACTGAATCCCAGCTGCTGCATCTGCCGAAGCAGGTGCTTTAGTCCCCTGAGCTATCTGGCCGGCCCTGTAGGAAACCTCTTAATGCAGGNGGTGGGTTTAGGAAAATCTTCCTCTCAAAGCCCTATTTCTGTGGTGTGTCCCTCCTGAGTCCTTAGCACAGTGCCAAGAGCACAATGGGGACCCCGGTCATAATAAATATCTGTAAATATGGGCAGTGATGGGGATAAGGGATTTACTGTCTCTCTCTGTGCTGTGTTCTTATTTGTGCTACGGCAAGCCGTTGCCTTTACGTTCACCTGTAATGCACAGAGCCTTTACTTAGCTATAGCCACGCAGCACTAGATTCAGTACACATTGTTGTATGTAGCACTTGCGGACACAGATGTGAATTAGCACCACGGGGCTTTGCTGGATAAAGAGAGAAAAGAGAAAGTGTTGAAAAGAGAATTTTTAGGCCACGTGTATGATTTGGTCCAAGAAGTGGAAGCCAATGCAGTGTTGACTCAGGAAACCCTGAGATAAGGAGAGTCAGTCAGAGGCAACACCTGATGCAAGTGGGAAAGGGATTTAGAAAGAGGCATGAAGGCAGAGGTGTAGGCAAAGAAAAATGGGGCCAAATTTATAGCTCATGCACTATTTTATATGCAGCAGGAGAGCAACTAAATCTTTAGGCAGAGCAGGGATGTGGTCAGAGCTTTTTTCCAGCTAAGTGGGCCATGAGATGAGGCGTGAGTGGGAGGCTGAGCCTCACGGACATCCGTGAGCAGCTGTGTGTGTGTCAGGGGCCCTTTTTCCATGCCTTCTGCAAGGGCTCCATCCTGTCTTCGTGTCTGTGCTGCCGAAGCCTTATAGTACACGAGCAAGGCCTCAGGCCAGTGACTCAGAATGCCACGCTGCTTCTCCTCCGCGCTCTCACTTCCTTTTATGGGCTCTGAGGCCTCCCTCAATCTCCTCCAGCACTAACCTCAAAAGGTTCTAATAGTATTGTGGCAGGCCTTGGAAGGTGCTCAGCGAGCAACACGGGGCCAGGGGAATGGAAGTGGCCCTGTGCTGCCAGAGGGCTCTGACGACAACTTGAGAGAGTAGCACATATGTGTCTTGTGTGTGTGTGTGTGTGTGTGTGTGTGCGTGCGTGCATGTGCATGTGCGTGTGTGTGCGCTGCACTGTGTAATATTCTCCTTTCTCATTATCTCTGTCCAGGCACACCCACATTCACACTCCCCGACCCTGTCGTTCCCCTCTTCCGAGCTTCATTCTCAAGGTGGCCCAGACAGCCGTACTGGGAAGCCTGTCATTGTCATTGCACACAATTCCCAGAGTTGTCTTCATGACAGTTCTAACTTTTGAGTCAATTCTTTTCTCTTTCAGCAGCTCTATCTGCTGCTGCTCCTAAAATCCTGGTGGTAATTTAAACCACCTCAGTATTCACTGTAAATATCTTTCATCTGTTTAAAATTCTGCTAGGAGCATACACATAGTCTTGTTGAGTCTCACAAGGAGCATCACAGAGAGTATTTTACCCATTTAAGGGGACAGAATAGTGATTATGATGAGGAATCAATAATCAAGAACATTAACCAATTGTTAGAAGCGGTTAAGAAGATGTTATTTTAAAAACACATGGTTTATATCACACTGTCAGACAAAAGCCAAAGCTATCAAGATATTAAGGCCTCATTTTTAAAATGCTTATCTCATAGAACTTATGAATTCTATGAGAATTCACCCTGGGCAGCTTAGCAAGGCCCTGTCTCAAAATAACAGCAGCAGCAGCAGCAAAAAGTTTTGAGATGTAGAAGTGTAAAGGCTCTGGATTCAATCCCCAGTACTTAAAAAGAAAAATAACTTGCAAAGAGAAACAATATGTATTTTACTGTATATCAGTGTTGTTTTTCAAGTTTGGGTTCTAGAAAAGTACAGTTTGTGTGAAAAATTCTAGCAAATATTTAATTAATACTTTGCGACAGCAAGATTAAATCACTAGGATCAGACCTGATGGTGAAATGTTTAGAGAGTGAAGGCCTAAACTTCAACCTGCTTACCTATCTGCAAGTGCCAACTCTACAGTTAAACCCAAACACCCGCCACTCAGCTGCAGGACTGTGTGCCTGGCGCAGTGTGTGGTCCCTACGTTTGTCTCCACGGCTATAGCCTCTGCCTTGCAATCTCCTCAGCAGAGGTGAAGCCTGGGAAAGAAATCACAGTGCTTAATTGAATGTTGCTTCATTGAGATCATTGTGAACGTACATCATACCTCAAAGGAATACATTAATAAGTAAAGCCCCAAATGCTGCAATAGCTCAACCACATATCCCAGAGAGTTTTGTTTTAAATTTGGCTTTGATGTTGACTCAGGAGATATAACAACCAAATAATAACCTTAATTCTACAAATTGTTTTTCTAACACAGTGTCTGTGTATTGTACAATTAGAGCTCCTGGTGTTGGTATTGTTGGCAGGGGTTGTTGTTGCAATGGGAGTGACTGTTGTGTTGGGAGAGATAGGCTATGCGTGCTTGACATTCACCCTTTGCTTTCCTCCATAACCACATGATGTCAGGTCCTGTCCTTGGGAGAGCAGGCATCACCTATAGACTTCACAAGCATCACAGCAGCCTGACTAGATGGATATGCTCTCTCAACTTTCCAAAATACAGACTGAGGCTCAGAGAGCTGAAACAGTACAGCTAATGTCTGGCAGCACGTAATGGTTAGAGCCAGCATTTGAGCTCAGGTCTCTGGCTCCAGAACTCCTGCCTGTTTCTGAGGCCTGATCTGCCACGTTGTCCTGTCTCAGTGTATCCACATGGTAAGAAGGAATGGAATTGGGCAGCAGCAGGGTGATTTCCTCCATGACAGTCACACTGCTTTGTCACATCTTCCTTTTTCCTCTGCTTCTTCAAAGCAGGAGAATTTGAAATCTCCCCAGCAGAGGATTTGAAATCTTCTCTGATATAGGTATTGGATTAGCCTGCCAGTCACATGACCACATGCCAGATGGGCTGGTCCCTTGGCCACTTGATGGCTGATATACTTCCAGGTGGCTCTGCGGGTCTCTGATGTGGTAGAATGGTATCTGATGTATGCAGATAATGTTAGCTATTCACTACTGAACACAAAGGGGCACACAGGATTGGAGACACATTCTTCTCCCAGACAGTAAGGAAGGCCTCTGCTATTTCAGGATGTTTACTGGGTGTCTAGCACCCTCCTCTCTGCCAGTTAGTCTCACTGTAATGCTAAGATGAAAATATGATGTTAACACATTCCTGCCGGTTGAAACTTTGCTGGTGCATGCATAACTGTCCCATCAGGCAGTGGTACAAATGACCTAATCACTTTAATTGGTCTTGTTTCTGATAAAATTAATAAAAGGCCACTTGATGAGGCAGTCACGCATGTACTACTTGTGGTTCAAGCTGCCAGGCGGCATGACATGAATTATGGCCCTGTGGTGAATGTGTTAAGTAACGTGAATTTTCACTTGAGAAGAACTGAAATTTTTAATTGAAAACTGGATGTGGCTCCTAGATTTCCATTTCCAAAAATAAATAGCAGGCTTGGGTTGTAGCTAGAGAGAGTACACTTGCCCAGCATGCATCCTGAATGTAATCCTCAGTACCTCCGAAAACAAACAAGTGGGCCGGCCAAATAGCTCAGTGGATTAAGGTGCTTGTAAGCAGGTGCAAGGGCCAGGGGTTCGATCCCTGGGTTTGCTGTGTCAACTCCACTCCCGGGACATGATGAGACAGCATTTGAGACTAGGCATGGTTGTGCACACCTGTAATCCCAGCTCTTGGGAAGCTGTAAACAGGTGGATCACAGAGTCCAATCTAGTAGTGGGATCCTGAACATCCTGCACACCCTTCCCTAAAATACAAAAAGATTAAAAAAAATTTTTAAAAAACAGAAAACAAATAAGCAAAGCAGTACCAAAATTACCGGAGTGACTTGCAGCTAGATCTCACACTCAGAGATGCCCCAGAGTGCCTTCTCTCTGCCTTTTGTGATGAGTCTCAGGGAGTATAAATCACTAGTAGACAGGAAAATATATGATGAAAGTAGCAAGAGTCTGGAGGAGAGAGCGAAAGCACTTCTCACACAAATAAATATTACGCAAATGTGTATTTGTGCTGCTGCCTGGCTAGTTGGCATAAATGAGACTTGTCTCAGGAATGCTCAGCTTAAGTGATTCCTTTGCTCTCCTTGGCCCATGGACCAAGCATGGCCGAGTTTGCCTGGTCAGGCCACTCATTGTTCTGTGGCTGCTGCACAGAGCTACTATAATCCCTCCAAGTCGTGCGCGCTCTGGGGGGTGGACATCTGCCCTGCATTAGGTTTCTGTAGTGTGCTCAGTGGTTAGGTTCTCAGTGAATGCCCTGCTGGGACTCTGTGCTCTCATAGAGTGTGTGCTGCTTCTCTCGCTGTGACACAGCGTAGTGATAAAGTAGAGATTAGAGATAAATAACTGCATTTCCAAAGGCTAGTTTGCTTGTGCGCTGTTGTAGTAGTACTCAGATTTTGAATTTATTGGAGGGCTGTGCATAGGTGCCAGTGGCAGGAGGCATTTCCAACTGAGCTTAAATTACCATTTGCTACCTATGGCGTCTTGATCCTCTGGAACTGCAAAGTAGCTTACAACACACAGACACAAACAATTCAGGTGTACTGTCTTCCTTACCTTGAAAGTAACTAGTGAAGAAAATGTCATAATTATCAAAATTTTATGCTTAGTGAGCCAAAGATAATTGTGTAATTTGAAACAATTTGAAGGCATGAAATTGAAAATGTTATTCATGGGGTTGTTAGTATGTGTAAAGGAGCATGTTCAATTTCTAAACGGAGTCATCCTTAGTTTGTTTAAGTAGGTGGCAACAGAGCTATGTGGGTTCCCAGTAACTACAGAGCTCATAGGTGAGCTGGCAGGATGAAAGGTTCTTTTTCCCCTCTTTGGAAAAAGTTACTTGGTAAGAAAATGAGACAAGACATTAAAATAATTGATTCTATTGACCTACTTACAACATTATTAAAACTTTGTATAATATTTCAATACTTAGTATCTATATTTTTGGCATAGCTATTATTCTTATTCTTTAATATTGCTTCTATTACTGTATACCTCCAATTACCCAATATATTGCTACACTTTTTTACTATTTAATGAATAAGAATTTAATTTAAAAAAGAATTCCGTTAAGCAAAGTTCCTATCACAGAACTGTGAGACTATTAATAATAATTAACAATAATCTTAATAATGAAAATATCTGAACACATACAATCCATGGCCATTCAAGATCTCTAATTCTCATGATATGATGTCAGAATGAGTGGTACAATTCCCATTTTGCGTTTCGGGACACAGGTGAGAGACGGTGTTATTTAAGAAGGGCGCACTTACAGTCAGAGGGATGGAGTTAAGATTTACGTCTAAATATGGATGAGCCCCTCACTGCGTCACTATGGCAGGAGCCATTAGTTACCTTACACACACGTAGTGATGCACAGAGCCACTGCTCGTCTCTATGTTGTCTTGGTGTAAGGCACAAAACGGTTCTTCATCCATCAAAGCTGTAGCCCACCCTGGATTTTCTCCTCTCTCTGTCCATCAGATAGCCTCAGGCAGTGAGAAACATATATTACTATAAAGGTGAGTGTAGGGAACCATTGGTCTCACTGTGATCAGATCTACTTGGGGAGAAATGATGGCAGGAATGAGAAAGATAGACAAGAAGACAAAAGCGGGCCTAGGTGGTTCCTGGTCTGCCTGATGGGCAAGACCAACGTGCTCATACAACAAAGCAGCCCTTTATTTATACTTTTGCAAAGTTAGTAACACATGACACAAGGTTGTCTAGCAACTAATAGCTGATCTGAACCAGACAGGATGTTTATCCCAGGACTGAGGTAGCTTGTTTGCTTTAGGCACTGAGGCCTACTCCCACCTACACGCATTTGGTCGATTTCCTAGCTTCCTCAGCTTCTAACGTATCCCCTTTTTTTGTTTTGTTTTGTCAGAGATGGGTATTATATTGTAGTTAGAGAAGCTGTATTTGGAGAAGTCATTCTTTAAAGGACCTGTTTATGTTTGATATCAGTTTAAAGATTGTAGTTCTTTGAATTTAGCAATATAAGCACTGAGGCCTAGTCCCACCTACACACATTTGATCAATTTCCTAGCTTCCTTGGCTTCCAACACTAGAGGACACTAAGGACAAGTTGTAAAGAACCATAATATATATATATATATATATA
>NDGM011221160.1:2059-13819 GCA_002564305.1 Octomys mimax
GAGAGAGAGAGAGAGAGAGAGAGAGAGAGAGAGAGAGAGAGAGAGAGAGAGAGAGAACAAAGAAAGACAAAGAGGTAGACAGAAATAGACAGATGGACAGATCAACAGACAGACAGGCAGACAGAGACATAGAGAGTGACAGAGACATAAAGACAAACAAAGAGAGGCAGACAGAAATAGATAGACAGACAGACAGATAGATACACATAGACAGACAGAGACAGAGAAAGGAGGAAGGCATCAAGGACAAAAATATATGCTCTCAGATCATGCCCTCACCGAGCACTTCTGACCAGGCCCTCCTTCCTAACAGCACATTTAGCCATGATATCCTCAGTGGATTAATCCATAAAATAATTTATAACTACCATAATCCAGTCATTTCATAAAGCCCCACCTCTAAATACACAAGACTTCAGCAGAGGCATTATGGCTCCAGACTGTAACATTC
This sequence comes from Octomys mimax, assembly GCA_002564305.1. Taxonomy (NCBI): domain Eukaryota; kingdom Metazoa; phylum Chordata; class Mammalia; order Rodentia; family Octodontidae; genus Octomys; species Octomys mimax. The sequence goes on from NDGM011221160.1 coordinate 2,511, forward strand.
TGCCCCGACCCCTGAAAAGCTTATATCCATCTCACAAGAAATATACTCAATCCTTACCAAGGATCACCAAACTTTCAACAGTCTGTCTTAGCATTGTTGAAAAGTTTGAGGTCAAAGTCTCCCCTGAGACTCAAGGCAAACTTATCAGTGAGCCTCCATAAAAATAAAAATTAAAAGATTATGTAATCCATATACATATTCTTTTCTGTTCAAAAGGAAGAAATAGGTGGATAGAGAGGCATCAGACCAAAGCACTAAAACCCAGCTGGGCAAACATTAAGCCCTGTAGCTGCATGGGGCAGGTGAAAGGGCTTGGGAAGTTTTTCCCATTACCTGGTTAGTTGTGGTTCACACAGCCTCTCTGCTCACTGCCTGCATCATTCCTTAGCTGGAGTTTTTTTTTATTTCTGACATTTCTGATTTTCTAGGGTCCCCACTTCACCTCTGGCTTTAAACCTCAGTGTTACATATTTCCTTCTGAGGAGCTCCTGGTAGAAGGTATAACCTAGTCTTATATTTTCACTTGGCCTCCTAGGCCTTCTCTATAAATCTGGGTGGAAGCTTCTATGACCCTACAGCTTATATTCTGTATGTCTAAAAAGCCAGCCCAACAGGATGATTCTTAGGTATGTTTTCAGCCTGAGCAATAATCAGCTTCCTTGGATCATGGTTGCAATGTCTTTGGAATTGCTAGACAGCTAAACTCTGGTAAACATTTCACCAGTTGGCTCTGAATTCATAGAGAACCCTGCCTGGGTCTCTTCTTAAAGCAAATACTTTGTAGTTTATACTTTTATACCCATAAGCGTTCAGTGGGTGGACTCTGGCCATATTCTAAGATCCCCATAAGGGATAGTTTCTATTGTCCTGATGCAAAGTATGTGGCTTCTTTTTAATCTTGGTTTTTGTAGCAACTCCACTCTCCTTGACCTCAACTTTCTAGGAGTTTCTTTCTGGCCAAAATGTAAAATTTTTACATCTTTTTGCTCCACTGTTTATTTAACTATCTATCTTTTGCAGGACTAAAGATTGAACCCAATGTCTTCACACTGAGCTACCTTTCCATACCCATCCCCAGTTTTGAAACAGAATCTCTCTGCCTCTGCCTCCCAGATTGCTCATATTACAGGTGTGTACCACTGCATCTGGCTACAACCTAAATGTTGGGCTACCTTGAAATTTCTTCCACCAGGGTAATTAGTCCACCACCTTTGAATTTGACTTCATACAAGTCCTGGAAAGTCTTGGCCGAAGCAAAATACACATAGCCTCTGAGCCAGTTTGAAGTAGTGTTCCAGCTAAAACTTCCTAGTATATAAGTTCCTAATATAAGTTCCTCTTTTAGTATTTTAGAGCTTTTCTAGATGGTATCTCTAAACCTTTCCCATCTCTTCCTACACGCCAGTTTCAAATGCTTCTAAGTCACATGATCATGAAGCAACAACCTGTCTTCTGGCAGAAATTTTCTGTATTTGTCACTTGCAAGTTACTGGAACAAAATACCCAACACCAGCAACTTCAAGGAGAAGTTTGTTTCAGCTCACAGTCATAGCAGGTTCAGTCTATGTCTGGCTAGCTCCAAGCCAGAGACCGCAAGGTAGAAGGAGGAGGCTTAACTCCTGGCTTCCAGGAAGCAGGAAGAGGAAGAAAACACCTCCCAGGTCACACCTCCAGTGATCAGCTCTTCTGACCAAGTCCACCTCCTAACAACATATTTAGCTATGCACTCATCAGATTAATCCACTGAGAAGGATAGTGCCTCCATAACCCAATCACTTTCCAAAAGCCCCTGCTTTGAACATAGGAGACTCCTGGGGGAACATTTCTGATCCAAACTATAACATTTGAGAAGTGTAAAGGTATGAAAAGACAGTGTCAGAAAGAACTCACTGAATATATTGTACACAGAAGAAAGGATACACACTTTTCTAATTAGCATAAACACATGCTGGAAAGGTGGTAGAGCACACAGTTATGTGCGCAACTTCTAACATCAAATTGCTAGGTTCACCTGTCTTCACCACTGCTTGTATGACATGACTCAAGTCACTCAAGCTCTCTAAAGTCAGTATCTTTATATATAAATAGGGAATAATAATGCATGTGAATAAAACACATGTACATAAAAATATCTATAAAGTGCTTGCCATGGTATCTGGAGCACTGTAAGAATTTTAGAACAGGAGCTATTTGTAGTAGGACAAAGCACAGGGTCTCCAAATTTTACTCATCTTCTCACCTCTGGAAGCTACTAAGGTGGGCTTCTAAGTCACAAGCATCATGTAGTCTGACTAAGGTAAAGATCTTGAAGTGAAAAATCTCTGGATTGTCAGAGTAGGCCCTGAGTGCAACTGTAAGTATTCCTATGACAGGGAAAAGAAAGTGCATCATGTACATGGAGGAAGCAGCCATGCAAAGGTGTGTGCAGACCCAAGTTTGGAGGTGCAACACTGGAAGCCTGGAGTGATGTTATCATAAGCTGGGAGGCATTAGCAACCACCAGACTGTGGAGGCAGCAAGGAAAAGATTTACCCCTAGAATACCTGAAAGAGATGCCATTCTGGCAGTGTCCGGATTCCCGTCCAGTAGTGCTTACAGTGCCCACTATACTGTAAGAGAATACATTTCTGTTTTTGTAAGACACCCAATTGATTTGTTATGGTACCCACAAGAAACTATCTTTACGACATAGTATTCCTATATATTTGTATTAAGTATCTATTGCTTCATGACACAACTTAGTGGCTTAAACACTTGCCTTATATATTAGTATCAATAGGTCAGAAATCTAGGTGTAGCTTCACTAGGTGTCTCTGCCACAAGGACCCTCACAAAGGCTGTCATTGGGTGTTGACTGGCCCTGTGGCCTATTTTTAAGGCTCAAGGGAGAAAAGTTTCAGCAAAAGTCAGTTCTTCACAGACTTCTAGACTGAGGGTCACAGATTATCACTGAGTCCTCTCAGAGGCTAACCTCAGTTTATAACTGCCCCCTGTGTCTCTGATTAAGACGTCTGACAATGTGACAGCTGATATGGAGGCAGAAAGGAAGAAGAATGGGAGCAAAAGAGAGAAAGACAGGGGATGGATACAAATAAGTGCACAGGCAAAAGTCAGAATCCTTTTACACCCACTGCTGGAAGGGGTACCCCCTCACTTTGCTGACTTTCCTTTTTCAGAAGTCAGTCACTAGGCCTAAGACCATCTAATCCCCAGATAATTATCTGCACAGAATCTTCTGATTGATAGCTGTTCTGGACTTTTACCGTCTGCTGAGGTTGTTAATACTAAACTAATCGAGCTCACGTTGGTCTGGTTATTGTACAACATAGCTGCTTAAAAAAAATTCCTAGTCTTTGAATCTGCAAATACTTAAAGCTTAGACTTTAAGGCAAAAAGAAATGTTGAACCATACTTGTGTAATAATTTTACATCTGCTTTTATGTTTTTCTATGTATTTCCTTCAACACTAAAAAATATGCAAGCCCTGTAGCTGCCTAGGAGTAGCCTCCTCTGTCTGTCGCTGTGAGGTAAGATATGTTTCCTAAACTTCCTTGCAATTGATGCAGGCAGAGCAACCTCCAGCCCAGAATGCTGTTTCTTGAAATCAGTGGTTATTCTATGTTTTTCACTGTCACATTTTCCCACAAGCTATCACTAACCTTCAAGAGGGACGATGGTCCATTTGTCTCCATTGTCTTGTTGTTTGGCCATCACACCACTTAGATCAAAAATATCATAAATCCCTTGAGTTGATGATATCCTTTAAATTTAAATTCTTTAGGCTATATCTAACAAAGCCTTCTAAAGGAGCAGCTAAAAGAGTTTTCCCTCCGACATTTTGCAATAGTCTCAATGCTTGTTATGCTCCGAGTTATGATTAGAACCCATGATATTAACCCCTAGCAGGTGTAGTTGGGGCAAATGTACACACAATATACAACTCTTGCCAATAGTCTGCTTGGTGCTTAAATATAAAATATGAACTGAAGAAATTCTTGTAAACAGCATCATCATCCATGCTAGAATGAAAGTAATATTTAATTAATTTTTTGGGGGGTGGTTCTAGGAATCAAACTCAGAGCCTCGTGCTTGGGAGGAAGGTGGTTGTGCCACTGAGCTATATCCCAGCCCCAAGAGTAATATTTAAAAGAAACATAAAATTGTTCTAAAAATTCTGATGAGAAGTGATGTTAATCTGTGAACTTGGCCAAGCATGAAGTATCAGTTCTTTCTGTGAATTCAAGTCCTAGTTGTCAGTTAAAAACTGAAGAAGTGACCAAAACCACAAAATAATTTGAAAAGGAAAGGATTGATATAAAGAATTATTTGATCTCCCTACTTATAGGGAGGGGATCGACTACTAAAAGAAGATAAAAGAGAAAGATAAAAATTGGCCTAGGTCTAAGTAAAAGGACCCCAGAGAAGAACAATATCCTTTGGGAAGGGGTTAACCTTCTCAGACTAGACTTCTCAGTTCAGACTTCAGTAGGTCTAGTGATGACTTCAGCTTATTGGGCAGCAGAGAAGTCTCAGGTAGTCTGTAGTAGGGAGCCATCTCTTAAGTGTCAGGTAAACTCCTTCAGAACTGCCAGTGAGGCTGATGTTGAATTCACTGAGCAGGTATCAAAAACCTAGGACTCACCAGAACGCTATCTATAAAAATGCTACTAAGCATACTTGGAGGATTGCTGCCTGGGACACTGCCTGCAGCTTGTACCCCTGAAATTTGCCTCCATTAGGTGATCCTCAACAAGCCCAACAGGAAGGCAGGAAAAGTACATCTGAACCAGGAAGAGAAGGCACATCTGAACTAGAAAAGAAGCCCTTTCCCTCAGCTCTGTTCCCCTGTCATCTTATACTGACAAAAATTAACATAGTCAAGGTGCGAGGAGATCAAGAGGAAGTGCTTAGACAGCCCAGCATTCAGGCATATGGCATGGGAATCAGAGGCAAACATCTAAGCAGAAAGCTTTGAAAAACTTAAATTTTGGACCAAAGAAACCACATGTCAATTCAGATATGATTGCTGCAGAGACTAGCATTATTAAGAAGAAACCAAGTACTTTGTACAGGGTCAATAAAACATACGCCTTGAAGTCATCTAAAGAAAGCAGCAAGACCCCACCCATCACAGGCTCGATAGTGCAGTAGCATAAATGCTTCAGTTCATTGTACTCAGCCATTCTGGCATGCAGAGGTGGCTACAGTTGTGGTAAAGAGAACCTGATTGCTTCCACTACCGGCAGACCCTGGCATTGTCCACATGACAGTGATTTTGCTAGCACATAGAATGTAAGAGTTCCGGGGTCAGAGAAGCTTCCACTCAGAGAAAAGCTTGGGATCCCAGAGTAGGTGCCACTAAGAGGACAGTGTGTGAAACTCTGAGAATGAAGGGGAAGGTATTGAGAAGACCCCAGGAAGTTAGGCATCCCAGGAACAAAACACATCTTCTAAGGGAAGGTCCAGGCCCTGATTGAACCTACAAAGTAAAGGGGGCACTGGGGTGCAAGCATGTGGCCACCCACACCTTTTGGAACTCACATCCCATGTGCATGTACCCTGGATGTCACAAGTGAAGCTACAGGATTTACTGTTTACACTGCTGAGTTTGAGTCTTGCTCTGGTCCTATTCTTTTATATCCGCCACTCAGATTATTTAACTATTTTTCATTTTTACAGAGATTTACACATAAAGGTTTGCCTTGTATTGCAGGGAAGATTTTGACTTAGACTTCTGAAAAATACCAGAACTATTGAGACATTAATGAGGGATTCTTGTGTTTTGAGCTATACAGAAGATAGTTGTATCATTTTAGATGGAATTATTAATTTATTGCATTTATTTGGAGAGTAAGCATGGCTTTAAGGAAATGTATATGGGTGTCAGGTTGACAATGGCTGGAATGTGGTTGTTAAGCTTATTTGTGTCTACTTGATTGACCTAGAAACTACTGAGGGGATTAGTGAAATACATTTCAGAGTATGTCTTGGATGCTGTATAAGAATTTTGGCCCTTTACTGTCCAAGACTGTTTCTTGCTTTCCTTCCAACTCCCATGGACTAAGCACTTGCACTTTACCACACCCTTCCACTGCAATGTTCCTGCTTTAAATCAGACAGCCATAGTTTGAACTCTGAAATCATAAGCCAAATAAAGTTCTTCTTTAATCTGAGTGCCAGGTAGGTTTTCCCAGCAACAGGAAAGCTGACTAATACAGTGAAGTTGCACTTCCTTTTCTGCTTCTAGAGGTGAGCTATATTCCTGGGCTCAGGGCCAGGAGTGAGTCATCGTTTCTCTTCTCTGATTCCTACTGTTTTCCCCAGATTTTCTAGCTGTGTCCTTCTTGAGTCCTTCTTACAAGGACCCCCATGATTACATATACCAAGTAGAATAACCCAGGATAATCTTCGCACTGGAACACTATTTGTTTAATCATACCCACAAAGACCCTTTCACCATTAATGATATGTAGATTCTAGAGATTGATACATAGATATCCCTGGGAAACCACCATTATTCTTTCTACCACATAATCCTTCCTAAAATTAAAGTCTATTGAATATTAATAGGTTTTGATTTCTATATTCTCATTTAAAAGGGTCTCAAACTCCACAATATCTGACCCCAGTTTTCAAGATACCATAGGGAGTGAAGTATACACTTCATTCATCTACAGATTCTCTATTCTTGAAAATATTTTTTGTTTCCATCCTACTTCTAATTCTGTCTCATTAAACAATAAAATAGAACATTGTTGTAGACCTAACAACATGAACTTCTTCCAGGACCAGTAATTCCTGTATCAACTTCTCTACACTTGCTTTGTTTTCCGAGAGTTAGAGAGATTTCACAATTAATGAAAAGCGGTGAACATTTATTTAGCAGCCTCCCCCACAAGAAGTCTAAAATTGCTTAATTTTCATCTCCAAATTTTCCTTCCTTCTTTCTTTCTTTCTTTCTTTCTTTCTTTCTTTCTTTCTTTTTTTTAGTACCAGGGATTGAACTCAGGATCCTGTGCTTGCCAGGCAAGCTCTTATTCTACTGAGCCATCTCCCTGTTCCCTCCAAATTTTCTTTACTCTCCTTCTCCTTTTCACAATATGGCTATAGGAAAAATGGAATTCATAACTAATTCTAGACCATTTAAAGACAGGTAAAGTGCTTGTGAGGACCAGAAGCAATGGGAGCTTCTTCACTGAGGATGGTAATTCAAAGTGCACAGCCACTTTGGAAGATATTCTGGAAGTTTCTCAAAAAACTAAACAAATTCTTACCATACAATCTGACAGTAACACATTTTTGCATTTAGACGAAGAAGATAAAAACTATACCTAGACAAAAACATGCACATAGATGTTCATAGCATTTTTTAATTGTAAAATTATGACTACAACAAAAATGTCCTGTAGTAGGGAAATGGATTAACTATAATATAACCCAGCAATGGACTGTTATTCAATACTAAAAAATAAATGGGCTATTGAACTATGGAAAGAAAAAAAGGAACATAAATACTACTAAATGAAGAAGCCAAACTGAAATAGTTCATACTGTGTGGAGCTATTTGTCATTTACGAACAGACCATGGAGACTGTAAAAAATGAATAGCTGTCACGTGTGGGAGTGGAAGAAGAGGTGAATAGCCAGAGCACAGAAGCTTTGGGGGAGTGAAAATGCTCTGCACGATACAATAGAGACACTATAACTTGTCAAAACAGCAATGTTGACCCTCTTTCCTAAACCAGAAACTTTGGTTAATAATAACATGTCAGTGCAAGGTCATTAGCTGGAACAAATGTACCACTCCGGTGGAGATGCTGAAAATGAAGGAGGACACAGAAAATAGGGAGCATAGCTCTATTCCCAGATTACAATTTTGCTGTTGACCTGGAACTGTTCTTTAGAAAAGTTCTTACCATAGTAACTATAAAATCCTACAAATAAACAAGAAATTGCATAAAACCAATATGGCAGAGGCACAAAATCTTATTAAGTAACATATTTCTGAAAAGCAGGATAATAATTATATGTTCCTCTTAGAAACATTCAGTTGTCTAAAAGGATCAATTTACATGAGATTACTCCATAAATTCATGAAATATCAATAAAATTGTAGTGGCTTTTGTTGATGCTATTTGAAACTCGAGGGGTTAAGTCCAAAGTTCATTGGAAATGTAATGTGCAAAACTAATTAGTAAGCTTTGAAAAGCAATCTTTGGGTCTCAAACTCTGCAACAATAATTAAAGCCACTTGGCAATGTCACAGAAATAGACAAACAGATCATGACATGGGAAGCCAGAAACACTCAGACATGCGTGGCTTCCTCCAGTAACAAAGCATTCTACAACATGACAGCTTAAAATAGAAAAATTATTTTGCTTCTGAACCTGCAACCTTGGCAGGGCTCAACAGAGATGAGGCATGTGGAGACTATAATAGGTGGAGCCAGCCAGACATCTCTCTTCATGCTGTTTCAAGGTCTCTCAACATACTCTCCACATGACTTCTTTGGTACAGCCACCTCAGAGCTCCAAGAGTGAGTGTTCCCAAAGAGTGAACATTTGAGAAAACTTCAACTGAATCTGGAGTATTTTTAGGAACCGTTATGGCTATGTCTAGATGTCCCCCCAAAGCCTCATACAGTCAGTCATAAATGGACTTCTTCAGAGACAGTTGGATCTAGAATGTGTGATGCTAGGATGGAGTAATGATGGAAGTGAAGGGTGTGGGTCCTACCTGCCTTAGCCTCATTTCCAGTGTCTATCTGAGTTTTTATCCAAGACAAGCCAGACTCGAGCCAACAGGGTCCTCTGATGTAGGCTTGAGTGGCAGCCAAAGGCAGCTGCTAGAATTTAGTGGGCAAAGCTTAGATGTGAGGCTGCGGATTCCATGCAGTAACTGCTGGTGTCAAGCGAAGCCAAGGCAGGAAACACAGGAAGAACGCCTCAGGCCGGGGCAGTCTCCACTTGCCCTTGGCCCCAGGTCTGAAAAGTGTTAGGGATAGACCTGACTGAACCTGACTGTGCCAGCCCTCTCTACCAAAGACTGAGTGCTGCCAATGCTAGAAATGCTTTCTGCCATGTGTTGCCCTGCTGAACTTCCTGCCTCTTTGTGCACTTTACTGAAACGGAAAGCATTTGTTTTCTGCTTTGGGGAAGCCACAGGTCACTGACAGGACAAAAGCAGCAGTGTCATCTGGTTTCAGACAATGCCAAGACCCAAAACTTCTGTCAGTCTGAAAGCCATTTGGTTACAAAAATCTAGTCAGTGTCCCAAGGCCAGCTTGTTCAACCATGCCTGCCTCTGACTTCCACCCTTCACCTCTAACTGAAATATAAGCTACCCTTGATTTTCCACCTTTTCTACACACTTTCTCTACCTGATTAACACATCTTCTAGTCTTCGGTTGCCCAGTCTAACTGCCCACATAATGAGAGGACAGACACATCACATTTTTCTTGTTCTCCATTGCTGCTGTCAAATTACATGTTTGTAATAAAAATATTACATCTTCGTGTGAAAACATCTCCAAGAGGACTATGTGGTATGACTGCAGACCCGCCCTCCCACGTCATGTGATTGCTGACTTCTCTTTCAAAACCAGTTCTTTGATATTTTCTAAAACTATTACACCTCTAAAATCTAACTTTGCCAATCCTACTGCAACTGCATCTCCCCACCTTTTCTTGTAGTTTACTCTCTCTACCCCTACTCTTATGCCCTCCTGTCACACCCTTACCCCGACCTTTCCCAAGTACATCTGGCCCTGTATTCTGACTGGATGTCCAATCATCCTCCAAAGATCATGAAAAACAAAAACCTGATGGTGTCACTCTCCTACCTAAGAATCTTAAAAGGCTTTTAATTCTTAGATGTTTCAAATTCTTTAAACACTATTTTCTTAAAAATTGCCAGAGTATTCCAGTAAGGATAGAGAGAAAAAAAAAATGCATAACTGGAGAGGAAGGCATGATAAGAAGAATGAGCCAGGACCTCCAGTATAAATAAATAAAAGGACGAACCAGGAAGTCAAGAATCATGTGATGTGGGAGGGTGGGGCTACAGTCATACCACACAGTCCTTGTAGAGATGTTTTCACACAAAGATGTAATCTTTTTATTGCAAAGGTAGTAATTTGACAGCAGCAATGGAGAACAAGAAAAATGTGATGCATCTGTCCTCTCATTATGTGGGCAGTTAGACTGGGCAACTGAGGACTAAAAGATGGGATAATCATGTAAAGGAAGTGTATAGAAAAAGGTGGAAGATCAAGGGTACCTTGAGCGACGCAAGAAAAGGGGGATGGATTTGTCAGCTACAGGATGAAGATGTGGGGTGTACGGGAAGAGACTGAACCAAACTGGAATGAGTATAGGACAGAGACTGTGACCAGAGGGTCTTGTATTTCAGTTATAGGAGAAAGGTAGCAGTCAGAGACAGGCATGGTTGAACAAGCTGGCCTTGGGACTGACTAGATTTTTGCTACCAAAATGGCTTTCAGACTGACAGAAGTCTTGGGTCTTGGGATTGTCTGAAACCAAATGATGTTTTCTGTTTGTGACCTGACTATAGTTTCATTGTCCATCCCCCTCAAATGCCTTTCTCTTCTCTTGTCTAAGTTAACCTTGAAAACAGTTTAATGTTTTTAAATTAAGCTTTTGACTTTAAGATCACTGTAAATTTTTCATAAAATCATTAGAAATATTACAGACAACTCCCATGTATCTGTTACCCAGTTTCTTCTCATGCTAACATCTTATGATAGCTAGTGTGGTGTAGTACAATACAGTCTATTAAAACCAAGATATTAATGTTGCTGTAATCCAGGTTCAGAGAAGTTCCGCCACTGTAAGAATTCCCTCTGCTGTGCTGTTATAGTCTCCTTCACTTCCCTCCCACTCCTCTTACCTGAACACTGGAAAACCACTAACCTGTTTGCCTTTCTACAGTTTTTTGACTTCAAGAATGTCAATTTAATTTTTATCTTTGGAGAGTCTGTGGTTTACGTCAATAGTTCATTCACTTCTTGCTGAATAGTATTTCATAAAAGAGATGTTTCATGGTTTGTTTACCCATCAATCTATTGTTTACAGTTGCAGTTTCTACCATGAATAGAATTGCCATAAACAGTCACGTGAAGATTTTTGTGTAGATGTCCACTTCCATTTCTTTGGGATTAATGACCACAAGTGAACTTACTGGGTCATGTGGTTATCACATGTGTACTTTTTAAAGAAGTGTCCAGGGGCCAGGGAGATAGCTCAGTAGAATAAGTGCTTGCCTGGCAAGTGCAGGATCCTGAGTTCAA
>NDGM011221162.1:654-16536 GCA_002564305.1 Octomys mimax
ACTGACAAAGGATCTACAAAGTGCAGTACAGTGTTACAGGATAAATCCTGAGGGGACTTGACTAACCTTATCAGATACAAAAATTACATCCTTTGTTATATAGGTCTTGCTTTATCTTAGTCTTAACCATCTAGCAGAAAAGTATAAAAACAAAGTATAAAAAGTAAAGCTATATCAGTGTTCCTTTAAATAAGAAATACAGGCCAGCCAAATAGCTTATCGGATTAAAGCACCTGCAAGAAGGTGCAGGGGACAAGGGTTAGATCCCCTGGCATGGTGTGCTGGCCCCGCTCCTGGAGCACGCTGAGAGGGCAATTGAGCCTGGGCATGGTGGTGTGTGACTGTAATCCCAGCTCTTGTAAGGTTGTAAACAGGTGGATCAGTAGGAGTCTGATCTAGTAGTGAGACCCTGAACACCCTGCAGACCCTTCCCTAAAAATACAAAATAAATGAATAAAACAAAATGTTTTAAAAATAAATAAGAAATCAAGTGACTGGGGAGATGGCTCAGTGAAATAAGCACTTCCTGCCAAGTGCAAGGCACTGAGTTCAATCCCTGGTTCTGAAAAAAAAAAGGAAAAAAACCCTGAAGAAATCAAGTGATTTGATCTTCAAATTTTTAAAGGTGAAAAAAGATTTACTAAGCTACCTCACAAATGGGATGGAATATTATCATATCAGTTTAGAAAGTTGTAGTTAAAATTTACCACTTCAATTAAGAAGTACATGGTACATGCAAGCAGACAAAAAAAAAAAAAAAATCAGGCCAGATGAAAATACTGAAACATAATAAACTACATAAAAAATTAAGTGGGAGAAAAATAAAAGCAGATGAAAAATGATAAATACAGTAAATATTCTACATAAATGTAATAAAGAGAAAAATGAAAAGGAAAACGTTCAACAGAAATCAAAAGGGAGGTATTTGAGATTAATTTCAAAGGACAAAGAACATAAATTTAAATAAGTAAATATGAATAGTTTTATTGTTTTGTTTTGTTTTTTGTTTTTGTTTTGGCAGAACTGGGGTTTGAACTCTGGCCCTTGTGCTTACCAGGCAAGCGTTTATTCTACTGGGCCATCTTCCTGGCCGAATAGTTTTAAATTAAAATTGGGACAAAATATAAACACATTCACAAACCTTGGGTCAAGAAATCTATAAGTATTGATATAATTGCTATTTGCCATATAATATAGTTTAGGGAAATTAAACATAAGAAATGCCATTATTGATTACAGTATGGTTGAATAAGCTCTGTTTAGAACTCAAAATTCCATAGATAAGTTTCTATATTAGGTGAAGGAACTAGTATTAATAAATGACCTGAACATATTGCCGAATTAGATTGCTGCATTCTAGAGAGTTGTAGACGACAAATATTAATGTTCAAGCTAATTTCTTTTTAGAGATTTCATTTTAAAAATAATTGTAGTGAATACCATATATAGTACATCTAATTCAAATAAAAAAATTTAATTTTCAATTTTGAAAAATACAGAGTACAAAACTTGGGTTTTTTAATGCATTTAATACAGGGTCTAGACGGTCTCCCTAAGTAGATCAGACTCATAGTGATCCTGCTGTTTTCAGCCTCCCAAGTGCTGAGATTACAGGCATGTTCCACCACCCCCAGTCTCAGTCCCAGTCTCAGTGCTCTCCAAGGGTGGAGTCAGCATGGCATGGCGGGGATCAAACCCCCCAGAGTGCATAATTAGGAGCAGCCTAGTTTCTGGAATTAAGGTGACAGTATGGCTTGAGTCTAGATGTCCCTCAAAACCTCTTGTAGTCATAGGTGGGGAGTTCTAAGGTGGCTACATTAAGGTGTATGAATGAAAATGCAGAGTTGATACTGGGATATAGACACTGGAAGCCCCACCCTGGGCATGGATGACATCAATGAGCAGGCTTCCAGCCTGGCTGCAGTACAAAGGCAGAGAGGGAAAGCTCCTGCCGCTGCCCTTTGACTGCCTGGCAGCACCACACACGGTTTCTCCTCTGAGGTGGCGTCTATCCTGCCACCATGCCTTGCAACCAGCTCACTAAGAAATGAAGCCTATACAAGGTGTGAGCCAAAATACAACTTTCTTCCTTGGAGTTTGTTGGGTGTTTTGTCTCAGCAATTAGAAAAGTAAGTGAGACAGGTGAGAAATCTGCAAATGAGATAGCTAAAGAGAGGGTGTCAAAATTTTGTGAAGAGTCTTTGCTCTGACTGCTGAGGATCACTAAGCATACCAAAGGGAGACATAATGCAGTTAGAGAAAATAAAATAACTTCAATGATTCTTGAAAATACAGTCTAAAAGGTCTCACTTGTGAACAATGTATTTAATTAGCTGTGAAAGCAACAACAAAACAAAAAGGACAACCTCCACAATAATTAACATCCAGCTTTATAACTGTGTAGCATTCAACTATCCAGACAGCAGAGGACCTGTCACAGTACCATGATGAGAATAACCAACAGAGGGCTGGAGAGACAGCTCAGCAGTCTAAGCAACTGCCTGGCAAGGCAAGGACCTGAGTTTCAGCCCCTGTCTCACATTCTGATCAGGGCCTCTAACCCCTGTCCCAGGCCAGCCTGAAACCAGGCATGGTGATGCACGCCAGTAATTTAGTGCTGGGGAGGCTAAGATAGGAGGATCACGATGAGTCCGAACTGTTTAGGGAGACTCTGTTATGTAAACAATAAAAGAATAGTTAAAACAAAAATCCTCTGGGGTCAGGGAGATAGCTCAGTAAAGTAAGTGCCTGCCTGGCAAGCACAAAGTCCTGAGTTCAATCTTCAGTACCACACACACACACACACACACACACACACACACATCATTTGAAAATAATAACCAACAGAAAGGCTAGCAAGGTAGCTTGGTGGACTAAGAGCCTGCTTAGGCAAGCACAGGGACCTGGGTTCAATCCCCAATATGGCATACAGCCGCGGCCCCATTCCCTGGCACCCTGCTCCCTCAATCGAGTCCTGGTGTAGCACGCTTCTATAATCTCAGCACTAGGGAGGCTAAAAACAGGAGGATCACTATGAGTCTGAACTGCATAGTGAGACCTTGCACTAAATACAAAAACAGAAAGAAAGAAAGAGAAAAAGAAAAGAAAAAAGAATAACCAACAGAAATGGACCTATATTTCTCAGGATTAGAAATGAATACTACAAATTGATTTATTTACTGTACTAGCTAGCTACTTATAGGAAATCAGTATCTGAGAAATCTCAATATACAATTAGAACCACAATCCAAAACTTGAAAGATAAAACATTCTTTTAGGATAGATAACAGGATAGAGATATCAAACAAAAAATTAATAAATTTGAATATAGATCACTAGAAACTGTCTAATCGGAAGAATATGATGAATCATGCTATAAAAGGAAACTAAAGTACCTGTGTGTATCAACAGATATATATATATATATATATATATATATATATATATATATAGTGTATATATAGACCTTTGACCTTTAATTTGTTGTGTGTTTTCATGAGATGAGATTCCACTATGCAGTTCCGGGAGGCAATTGAATATATTTTGCAGCGAGGCTAGCCTCCCTCTCTCAGTGAATCTCCTGCCTCAGCCTCCTGAGTGCTGGAATTTCAAGCATGCATCACTGTACACAACCTATGAGTAGGCTCATAGAGGAGAAAAAAAGAATGTCAAAAATAAGATTTAGGCCAGTGAGAGGGCTCAGCAGACTAAAGTGCCTGCTTAGGCAAGCTTAGGCAAGCACAGGGACTGTCATTCAATCCCCAGCACCACATACAAAGCCAGCCCCACACCCAGGGCAGGCTGAGCTTGCCACAGAATTCAGGTGTGGTGGCATATGCCTATAATCCCAGCACAGGGGAGGATGAAAATCAAGAAGATCACTAGGAGTCTAAGTAGACCCTGTAAGAACCAAAAGCATTTTTAAAAAGATTTATAGAAATCATAGCAGAACATCTATAAATTTGATAAAAACACAAATTGACATGTTGAAAAAGGTCTAAGAGTACTTGTCAGGTTATAAAAAAAAAAACATGCTTAGGTAGAGTACAATCTATCAATTAAAATAGACAAATTTTTAACATACTGAGAAAAATAATTTCTTCAGCAGTTACAAAAGTAATATATTGTTACGTTAAAATGATTGAGAAGAAAAATAAAAACAAAACTGTGAACCAAGATTATCCTACCCCTAAAAATATCTATAATAAGTAATGGTAAAACAGAATTTTTGATTATGCAAATTAGAAATAAACCTCTCCCAAATATTTGCATATTAAAATCCCACCTTTCAATGAGAAAGTAGGAGGAAAGAACTATGAGATTTAATTAGATTTAAAGAGGGTTATAAGACTGGATGCCTCATGATGAAGTTCTTGGCCTTTAAAACTGGGAAGATAAAACGTATTCTTTTATTTTAGTCTTGTCTCCTTGTAACCTAGGGCTATGCAAGTCTACATTATTTTTTTTGCAAAGACAAATATTTTTTCTTTCTTTTAATTTATGTATTTGGTACAGGGTCTTACTATGCAGCTTAGACTCATAGTGATACTCCTGTTTTCAGCCTCCCTCAGGCTGGAATTAAAGGCATGCACCACCATGACTGGTTTCGGTGACCAGCTCGGTGCAGGGCCAGCGTAGCATGTGATGCAGGGATTAAACTCACATCTCTGTGTTCGCCTAAGCAGGCACTTAGACCATTGAGCTATCTCGCCAGCCCTGTAAGGTCTAATTTTAAATGGCCATCTGCAACTCAGAGAGGGGACTCCTCTCAGACAGGTACATTGCATGGCGCCTTCATCTAAGAATTCCTGATTCCAGGACAGTGAGACATAAATCTTTGTTGATTAAACCATCCAGTCTACAGTGTGTTAATGCAACAGCCAAAGCCAACTAAGAAAATAACAGAATTATCCCCAGCAGACCTGCAATACAAGAAATGCAAGGGAAATTCTTTAAGGTAATGGAAGATAACAGTAGTTGGAGCTAATATAAAATATGCAGGACACCAGTTCAGACAGTGTTACCAGACAACTTTACAGCTTTTAGATTGTATATGGGACTACACGATAGGTCTTTTAAAAACTCAAAATTACTATTTTAAAAATCTAGAAAATAAGAGAAAACAAATAAAATATGCCTAAAACATAATAGCAGCAAAACATGCATAGAAAGAAATAAAATGCAAAATAATTGAGAAAAATTTCTAAAAACAAGAATTGATTTTTAAAGTAATAAATAAATTTTGTAAAACAATGCTAAATTAAAAATTTAAGAGAAGGCAGTGTGTGGTAGAGCAAAGGAGGTTGTAACTAAATTTTTCTCATATATAAGAAGGATAGTAAGATAAAATTATGAAGAACTTCATGTCAACAGATTTATTTGCTTAAAGGAACATAAATTTACTGAAAAATATTGGTTAGTAAAATGGTTCTTTTATTTATTTATTTATTTATTGAGACAGCTCCTTTCTGTACAGTTTGCACTGATCTGGAACTCCTGGTGATCCTCCTGCCTCAGTCTCCCAAGCACTGGGATTACAGGTGTGCACCACCACACCAGGCTAATGGAATGGTTCTTAACTGAATGGAATCTAAATTTTAAAGTAAGAAAATACCACATGTAGAAATTATTTAACAAAGCATTTAGGACTTTTTTTTAAAAAATGCATTCAGTACAGGGTCTATAGGATCTCACTACACAGATCCAACTCCTATTGATTCTCTTGTTTTCAACCTCCCAACGCTGAAATTAAGGGTGTGTGCTGCCACACCCAGTCTGGATCCACATCTCAGTGTGCCCCAGGAATGGGGCCAGCACAGCATGCCTGGGATTGAACTCCAGTCCCTGCGTCTGCCTAAGCAGGTGCTTTAACCTGCTGAGCTATGTGGCTGGTCCTTAGGCATGTTTTTTGATAAAAATATCATACACATTTATTACAATTCTTTGTAAGAAGTTGGAGAACCTACACCTTAGGTTTATAAGTGAGAACATATAAATCCTTCAGCACTGAAATTTCTCTTGGAGCTGGTCTTCAGATTCAATACATTTTAGTTGTGTCTCTTATATGAGTGTCTGGATCTTTAAAATCTGAGGTTAAATCTAAGCACAAGAGAAAACGCACAACATCTGGTTTGTGATTTCTGTCATATTTATAAGCTAATGTATCCTCCTGACACCTTTTATGTTGATGTTAGCAGAACTTAAAATACTTCTGGGTTAGAGGAAAAGGACTTCACTGTTGAAAGCTTGGAAGGATAATCGTTCCTCGTGGCTCCGAGTCACATGAGAGGACCGTAGCTCATTTAGTTAGACGTCTGCACCTGCACAAGGCTGCGTTCGGAGATGACCAAGTTTGGGACATTTCAGCCCTTTTGACAGAAAGCAGTGACCAGGGCTATTCTTTTACACGGGCAACGTGATCTCTTTCTACAAGGATATTGGTTGTAAGTGAAGCTATGAGAAATGTCTCAGATATGGAGGTAACCGGGCCCGGAGATTTTTCATGTAGAATCTTGGGCAATTTGAGGAGGATGGGCTGTCCCAGCACAAGGGGAAGATGGAAGGCTGGCCGGAGGCCGACTCGTGAAAGAGGGAGCGGAGCTGAGCATCAGGGATCAGAGCTGCGCGAAGTGCGAGCCAGAGGTCAAACGAGACACCGTTCTGAAAGGAAGAGGCTGAGAAACAAGGAGCCAGTAAACAAATGCTGGTGGTAAAACTGGTCATGTAGATGGGAAAACATGAAATTGAATCTTATTTAACATCATACTATAAAATCAGCCCAGAGGGTATAAAGAGTATTTTATACGAAATAAAACATTTTAAATTCAGAAGAAATAGCCTCTAATGCTTTTAGCATTGGGAAACAGAAGAATATTCTTAAATAAGACAAAGCACAGTGAAACTTTTAATAAAACGTATTAAAATGAATGTACTTAATTCATTGGATGATGGAACAAAATTAAAAAGGCCCCTGATATCATTTCTTATATTAAGGGGATATATTTACAGCGGTTTAGACCACTACAGATTCAAAGTCAAGAATAAAACCATATTCCAGGAAGCAAGCAAGAAAATGCTACACACACGCTCAAAATGTGAATCGGTGGGGACAGAGAACAGGAAGTAACAGAAGGGACACTGCTGGCAGGACACCCCATGTGCTGAGACCGACCACGGGGGTGAAAGTTCAATTTTGTGAGAAAAGGAAAATAAAAATTTAAATCACAAGGGTTAATTTTTCCTACTTGTTATACTAAGCAAACTTAAAAGTTCCCTGGAATTTGGGGACCACTCATCCTTTTTCAAACAGAATAGCTCCATCGTGACTGGAAGACACACATGCTGCTCCAGTTTATGTCATTCTCCTCACACACAGAGACACAGGCACATCTGTACGTAAGTATTCTTCAACAGGAATGCTTTTAGCCATGTCATTTGTAAGGTAAAATGCAGAAAAAATATACATGTCTATTCATAGCTAAAATATATTGTAGTACACAAATAGTGAAATAACACAATAGGGAAAACTAAAATTGTGTAGCTCTGTAAAGATGTAACTGTGGAGGGGAACTAAGTAAAGGATTGTCAGAGAAGAAGAATCGACCCAATTTTGTTTTACTTTTAGAATTAATCCATTAATTATTGTAACTCACCCAGTAACTTTTTTTGAAACTCTGTTTTATTGTTACTTCAGAAGCACATCCATGACTGGTCCAGTTTCACAGATTCATAAGAGAATAATTTTGAAGCAGTAGAATTTATGTCTCAGAATCGACACCTCAAAGCTCATCCAATTTAGTCAAGTTTTAAATGAAACCGGAGTTTAGACTTTAGAGTTCATAGAAACTGAGTTGAGATTTTGAAGCAGTAAGGAAGGAATTAATGCATTTTTATGCAAAATTATATAAATCTTACGAAAACATGTGTGGTCATAATGTTACGGAGACAAAATGTTCATGCCATTCAAATTCATCTACTGAAGCCTTAAAACACAGCACTATGGTATTTGGAGATGGGCCGCTGGGAAAGAATTTGTATTAGATGAGCACTGGAGAGATGGGTCCCCACGATGCAATTAGTTATTTTACAAATAGAGCCATGAGAAAGCTGGTACACAGCAAGTGAGGGGCCTGCTGCACCTCGACCTTGGACTTTCTGGTCCCTGCCACGTGGAAAGTAAATTTTGTCCTTAAACTATGCAATCTGCAGCACTCTATTATGGCTCTCCAAGCAAGGCAAGACACTACAAAGATAATAATTATAGAAAAAATTGATAATAAAATGGCTGGATTGCACAAGTAAAAAGAAGTGAAAGTTTATGCTTAAATACTTTACAGCAGCTTATACATGGATAGCATTTAAAGTTGATAAACAATATAATAACATAGTTTACAAATAACCTGTTAGAAGAATCTCAAAGATAAATGGCTGAAGTTCACTTTGTTTGAGGAGTATAGTAATGAAAGGAAGTAGCTAAGTTCATTAACTTTAAAGTTTTTGTTTCATTTGGTTTTAAACAGTGGCAATGACCACTATTTAAAAAAATCCACACAATTCAACATTAATTGTTTTATAAAAGGAAATTTGCATAAATATGATTTTAAGTCCCTAACATAGAGAGACCTGAATTCCCTTGTATCTCACCATGAACACATAACAGAAATTTTTGCGCATGGTGAAGCTGAATTAGGAATCGATGTTAACGGGGGACAGATGCTGCAGCAGTTGCTACAGAAGAATTGTGGCCCTTGTGGTTTATTTGGTACAAATGCTTAGGTAAGGAAAAGAAATTGATCAATTTGGAGCTTAGCTCATTAAATTAATAATGAAGTGTAGGAATATAAAGGCCATAGATTCTGTCACTTCCCTTTATAAATGGGGAAAACAATAAGAATGCTTATGACTTTAGGAGTAAAAAATATTAAAACCTAATCTTGTCTTGAGAAAGTTAACTCATCATGCACATAAAGCCTAATCAATTTTTTAATTCTATTTCTTCTTAATTGACTTTAATTGCCAATTATTGTCAACAAGGACAAACAGACCTTGCATTTTAAATGAAATGATACAACCATATTAAATGTGGCCTTGAAGTTTCCAAACCAATTTGTGGGCATGAAGCCATAGCTTACAGAGACTTCTGCTTCTATATAGAAGAAAAACACAATCACCTTATATTTAATTTACTCTAAGAAAAATAGTACGCTTAAAAGCTGTATTTTATAAAACAGTTATTTTTTTCCAGAGGAACTATAATGCACTTACATACAAAACACTTAAAATTATACTAGCATTTCAACATTAATTTACCTATTTTGATCTATATATTAAAAGTATGTGTTCTTTGATTTATATCATTAAATAAAAATTGTCCAGACTCAAACTCATAAACAAAACACTATCTTGTTACCACAATTTGAAACTTTTGAGACTTAGTTTAAAATATGAAATTTAAAGCTCTTCATGTCCCCTAAAATCATCTAACAGTGGGTATTCTCAATCACTATAAGCATATGTCTTTTGAATTCCACTGATAATTTCATCAAATCTAGATGAACAAATAGAAATAAAATGTTTTGGGGACCTGGGCATGGTGGCACAAGCCCATGTTCTGGAGGTTAAGGTGGGTGGGTCATTGAAATTTTGAGATTAGAATAGCTAAAAGTGAGCACAGGGCTTGGGAGATGGCTCAGAAGCTATGTCGCCTGCTGGGAAGTGCAAGGTCACGAGTTGGAGGTCTGGTTCTAAATAAATAAGTAAGTGTGATCTCAAGGCCATGTTGAAATACACAGTAAGACCCTGTCTCATAAAGACAGATGAAAGATAGAATGCTGGAAAATTAAGAATTTAAAAAATTATCAGTGTAGGGCCAGATACACAGTTCAGTGGCACTGCACATGCCTGGCAAACATAGGGTTCTGAGCTTAATTCCTTGTATAAAAATATATTAAATAAATTAATAAATTAAAACTTATCAACATATAAAGTACAATCAAGAGATATTACCAAAACCACTGTCAGTGTGTTTCTAGAAAATCTCCATTCATTTGGCAGAATACATTAAAACTATGTAATTGCTTTCAGTGTCCCATCTCAGGACATATCCGAACTTTTTTGTTTGTTCCTTCATTTTGTTACTGGGGATTGAACTCAGGACCTTGCTCTTGCCAGGCAGGTACTTAAGCCATGAAGCTATATTCCCAGCCCATCTTAGGACAAATACAAACTAAATTTCATGTGTCCAAGCCAGAAACTGAGTTATCCTTTAAGAATTTTTTCCCTCTATGAGTTTATTAGCTTTCTTTTCCATTGTAGTTTGACTCTCATCATGATATTTGAGAGACAGACATACAGAAAAAGGTTTTAGAGGCTTAATATGTGGAAGACATCATATGCACAAAGATATACTATAGAATGAATAAAACTCTCAATATATTTTCACTCATTTCAAAAAATTATCCCATATGTTTGAAAATACTTAGTACATTTTTGTCTTTAAAGACATAGCTAGGGCTGGGGAGGGAGATAGCGCAGTAGAATAAGCACTTGCCTGGAAAGCACAGGGTCCTGAGTTCAATCCCTGGTACCACAAAAATAAAATAAAATAAAGTAAAATAAAGACATAGCTAATAGGTGCTATGAAGAGATTAACTTTTCATAGCTAACTAGATTACCAAAACTTCTGCTCTTTTCTATTCTAGATGTTCATCATATTTTTTCTGTAGAACATCTGCTTTTGCTTCTGTTATTCAAGGTTAGGCCTCCAATGGATCTGAAGCATAAATAAAGGCTAAAATTATGCATACAAGGAAATACCCTTTGCC
The DNA here is from genome assembly GCA_002564305.1 of Octomys mimax. Classification (NCBI taxonomy): domain Eukaryota; kingdom Metazoa; phylum Chordata; class Mammalia; order Rodentia; family Octodontidae; genus Octomys; species Octomys mimax. Next base: position 11,478 of record NDGM011221162.1, read on the forward strand.
TAAATTTTAACCAATACCCTTGGTGCTCTTTATTCTTTAATGCCTTCTATGCTTCATTTAGATGACAAAATAATAATTATAAATATTCCAAAATATGTTCTTTGATTATCAAAATAAATCATGACACATTTTTAAAAAATCTTTATTTGTATTGAAAGAAAAGTCTTTACTTGTAACTATGATACTATCTTCATGAAAACTGACATGAAGATCTTCTATATGTCAAAAATATATACACTTTCACTTAATAATCAAATGATAGCTATGAAAAGATGGACTATTTTGGAACAACTCAGATATATTATGGACCTGAGTCATGTTCACCAATTACATTAACCAGAGCATGTTATAAAAATCATTTAGTGAAAAGAAATGCAAATTATTAAACACTAGATTCAGCATGACCCTGATGTGAAAAAAGATGCATTTTCTTCATTGAGCAAAAATATCTGATTGAATTCTCATCAAACTTTTATCTCTAATTATCTCTGCATAGCAAATTTTTATTAAATTTTATCTTTTTCATTTGTGCTGTTGTTTTTCCTTGAAATTACATTGTTGATGCTGGAAAAAAAATTAGAAGCACAAGAAATTATTCCTCTTTGAATCATCTATAATTACATGTTAGGGCAGATTTCAATTGTTTTAGCAGAGACAGAATTATTATTTCCCAAAATTAAATATGCCATTTAAGATACACATGTAGAATAATAGTTTTGAGGTCTTTCAATCTAGTGTATGGGTCATCACCCTTTGAGAAGACAAGTATCACCAACCAATCAGTGTCATTTCTCCCCCTACATGCAGCCTGTCTGACATAATTCTTATTCTTAGCTGAGCAACAGCCCTGCAGTAATTACCCCAAGAGGAAGGACATCATGTAGGTCTTTTGGCTGCTATTAAAGAAGAATTTTTATCTAAGGTCAGGATGAGTAATAAGTAATTATATCACTCAGGGTTGAGTTAAAAATATTTGGTGTTAAATGACCTTCCATGAGTAGTTTAGTGTATTTATAAATATTTGGCATTCATTTGCCTTTTGTCATTGACTAAGGATTGACCTATGACACTTGTCACTGACACCTCACACCAAAATGAATTGAAATTTTGCCTTCAGAAATAGGGTTCCTTGATACTGTGACATTTATAAATGGATCTTTAAGGACAGCACTTTTTCTATACACTTTGTTTCAATTTCCTGTCACTCTCAAGTGCAGATTTTTATAATACTAAATTTATCACATCTTTCCGAGATCATTTCTCTGACTCTAAGCTTCTTGTGTATACTTCATCTCCACAGGAATCTATATTTTTCCCTTCAATTTACAAAAAAAATACATGAAAGTACTCAGGACAGGCTGTGGCATTTCTTTAAAAAATAATAACTGCTGAAAACATAATAAGTTATTTGTTTAATACCCAAATTAATTAGAAGCTTTGTCTTTATATGTAGTTTTTTTTTTCAAGATAAGTCATTTTCTTAAAATGTCATTTTAGTATCTTTCCTTTGTGATATAATCTAGAATTCAGACAGGAAAAATATTTAATTGGCTTTGTCACTATGTAAGTTACAGTTTACCTAGCATTTTTTCCCCATTCATCCTGTCTTGAATGGCTTTTATCCGTCTTATTTTTCTTTTTCTTCTGTGAAAGAATTTATGGCAACTATAAGCTTTGCTATGTGAATTATGTCACTTACTGCCATCATTTTTGCACTTTCTGCTTTCTCTAACATTTTTATAATTTTATAGTCTATTATTTTTCATGAAGACAGGCATGTCGGGACATCTTTTGACGAAGTTGTATAAACTAGACTTTTTTTTCCTCCTGTCATGGATAAGACTGCACTTGCTGCCTCTTCAACAAGGAAAGAAGGGAGTAAAATGTTTTAAAACCTTAATTTAGTAGATTAATTACTCTGCTTTCAAAACTTTAATGCTAAATAAATTTATATTTTGTGTCCTATGTACTTCAATACAGTGCCAATGTTATTGAAAATATATGCCAGTTTTCTAAATAACTAAACCAATTCAATACTTCATTTAGTGTGTAATTATACATTTTAGCCCATTCGTCAGTTTATTAGGTGCTTTTTAATATGTATAGTGCAGCTCTATTGCCACAAGAAGATAATGTCTAAAGCTCACATGTCCATTGGGCACAACTATTGGCATTCTTCCTCTGCTTAGGTCGCGGACCCAATTAATCCTTATTGCAGAAAGGATAAAGGAAACACCAGTGATCATGCACACTAATGCTATCTGAATCTAATCCAACAGTCATTGTTGATTGAACTTAGTGTACGCTACAGTCAAAGATATTACTCCTAACAGAATATAAATTTCTCTGTATTTCACTAATGGCTATTCCTAGTGCCTTCGGAAATCTGGAAAATAAAGCTGTAAAGTTATATGAAAGCCTAACATCTATCTTATTTACTATAGCATGCAAATATCTGAAACAATTTTATACTTTTGTAGAAGAACACATTGTCTTTATTATTAAAAAAGACTTGCCTATGTTTCATGTAATATCTATTGCATGAAACTGACAACTCACAGAATAAAATGTGATTAATTCAACACTAGTTAATACACAATATTTTTATTCTCTTATTTTTAAGAAGGGAGTACACAGTGATATTTCTGCTTGCAACCTTTATTGTGGTTCTTGGACTAATTAAACTATTAATAATTTGCTAATTATGGAATTATATAAAATGTACATATATAGTTGGACATATTTTTGATAGTAAACTGGCTTACAACAACTATATGCCTATTATTATACATTTTTCATATGTTGATGTGTTAATAATCTCTGTTAGAAAATATCCTTTTATAGAACTTTTTAACATACAGTAAATGTATTACAGTATGTAGGAGAATACATCACATTGAGAAATGAATCAAATTGGTCACGTATAATGTGTCAAAAATAAGCTAAAGCCCTTTCTTATCAGAAGTAAATGATTTTATAATATTTCCAGTCTTGTTCAGAATCAGCCTGTATCAGCCCATTTTGTATTGTTTTTGGTGAGTGCAAGGTACGGCATGCTTGGCTCTCCTGGGTGGCAGACGTGCAGTGGTGTCCACAGCTGTGAGAAGCAGGCAGCTCATTCTCTACAGCTTTAGAGTCTCAAGATAAGCCTGCTGAGTTTGTCTTGGGTTGTGTTGGTAGGAACTTTCCAAAGTGCTAAAATAGAATGGAGTCTTTTCAAAGAGGCTCCATTCTATATCAGATTTCTACTCAGTCAATAAACTGTTCAACAAGACCTTTTCAACTGCACTGGAAATGACAGAAGCTTACAAATTCATACCTACATGTTTACAAAACGAGCACTAAGAGTATCCAGACTTGCATGCCTTCCCTAGCCTACTGGCTAAGGAGTGGTTTGAGACACAGCTAGAGTAGTGAAGCAATGCACAGCGCCGGGGCTCCAAGGCCACTCAAAGCTGCAAGCTTACAGAGGACACCATGTGCCATCCTGCCTGCTTTCTCCCCCACTCCCAGATGTCTAGACATGCAATGGGAAGATGACCACAAAACCTATGAACTGCCTATAGAATGGTTCATTAAGCTTTTATGATATATAGCATGTGAGTTTTTTAAATCCATGCTAAGCTTTTTAGCTTAGCTGTCACTGCACAGGTTTCTTTGCTCTTTGCATATTAGGCCACTCATTTTCCAAAGTCTTCTTTTCTGTTTCTCTTCATCCTTTTCCACTGAAAGCAGCCAAAATATCTATGTGCTGCCTCAGTGCTGTGCAGCACTTGGACAACTTCTGGCCAAATGTTCTCACCACTGTTGAGATCCACATTGCTTAAAGCCATGAGACATAACACAGTACATCCAAGCTCTGTCCTGCTCAGTGACAAGGACAGCTCTTGATTTCATTCCAAATACCTTGTCCCTCCATCCTAAGATTTTTGTCAGCATGGCTTTTGCTGACTACAATTCTAACAACATTCTATCTAATTATATGCTCTCAAGTAGTTTCCAGGAAGTTCCAGAATTTCCTTGGTTTTCTTGGCATCATTCTGAGCCTGCAGGAGAGTCACCCTTAATTTTCCATTTATAACAATGCAGGCTTTTTTCTAATCCATTCTTGTAAAACTTTCCAGCCCCTGCTCCTTGCCTATTTTAAAAGCTGCTTCTACATTTCCACATATTTATTATTAGTAATAGTTCCATTTCTTGATACCAATTTAGGTATTAGTCTGCTTTTTCTGTTGCTATAATGGCATTCCGCTATAGAATGTCAGTGCTAAGTAATTTATGGAGAATAAAGGTTAATTTAGCTCATAGCTATGCACAGTGGAATGCCCAAGGTTGGATGTCAGTATTTGACAAAAGCTTTCTTTTGTATGAGTACTATGGGCAGAGGGCTGAAGCAGGACGGACCTCACATTATGACAAGAGTACATTTAAGAGACACAGGCAAGCTGGCTTTTGGTAGCAGTACTTCTCGGGGGATAGCACATTAATTTTTCAGAACACAAATGAGTTCATCCACTCTTATTGGCAAAATCTTTATGATCTAATCATCTCTTGAAAGTTTCTACATTTTCCCCATCTTAATACCTCAAATTAAGGATGAAATCTCAAACTAAGTTTTGGTGGAGACATTCAAATGGGGCACTGCAGGCCAGAGATTTGGCTGAGTGGCACAAGTGCCTTCCTAGCAAGCACAGAGGCCAGCATTGCATCCCCAGTACCAAAAAAATAAAATAAATATGGAATGGGGCACAGCCAAATTATTTAAATTAAAAAATGAAAATCGTTGGGATTATAAATTAAAAACTTGCAGATACCTCCTTTTCATTTCCAGTTCATGCTCAAATATTTAATAATTGTGGTTTATTATATTTTCCATGTAGCCTTCAAATCTATTTCCTTCAAATCTCATTTTCTATATATTCTTCCAATCTCGGTAGCTGAGTGATGAGCTTCTCCTTCCTGAATTATTGTACTTCTCTACCAAAAGTTATAGTTCTGGGTCTTAGTTTTGGTCTCTCTCTCTCTCTCTCTCTCTCTCTCTCTCTCTCTCTCTCTCTCT
>NDGM011221196.1:1867-16677 GCA_002564305.1 Octomys mimax
AGAGAGAGAGAGAGAGAGAGAGAGAGAGAGAGAGAGAGAGAGAGAGAGAGAGAGGAATAAGGATTGGAAAAGAAGTAAAATATCATTAGTTGCAGATGATATAATACTCTACATAGAGGACCACAAAAACTCCACCAAGAGTGTTGTAGATTTAATCACTAAATTCAGCAATGCAGCAGGATAAAAAGTCATCACCCAGAAATCAGTAGCACTTTTTTTACACAAAGAGTGAACACACTGACAGAGAAATTAGGGAAACCACTCCTCCTACTATGGCACTGGAAAAAAAAAATGAAATACTTAGAAATCAAACTCACAAAGGAAGTAAGATCTATACAATGAGAATTATCATACTCTGAAAAGAGATTGAAGAAGATTTGAGAAAATGGAAAAATATTCATGCTCCTGTGTAAGAAAAACCAACATTGTGAAAATGGCCATATTCCCAAAAGTGCTATATAGATTCAGTGCAATCCCAATTAAAATACCATTAGTATATCTCATAGAGGTACAGAAATATTTCCTCAAATTCATTTGGAACTAGAAGAGATCCAGATTATCAAAAGCAATCCTGGGAAACAATGAGAAAGCAGGAGGTATCACAATCCCTGATCTGAAATTATACTATAAAGCTAATGTAATAAAATCAGTATGGTACTTGCATAGAGACAGACCTAGGATCAGTGGAACAGATTCAAAGATGCAAACATAACTACAAACACTTTCTGACACCATATCTTTGATAAAGGGGACAAACAAGTTAACTGGAAGAAAGCATCTTTAACAAATGGTGCTGGAAAAATTGGCTTTCTACAATCCAAAGGCTAAAACTCGACCCATGCCTATCACCAAGCACAAAGCTACAATCAAAATAGATCAAAGATTTAACTATTGAAACAGAAACACTAAATTTTCCTCCAGAAAATTTAGGTAGAAATCTTAAAAGACATAGTTTTAGGTAGAGAGTACATGAACAAAAAACAGACTGAATGGGAAATACTTCAAAGAATCAACATCTTGGATCTCATCTTTCTTAAAAATTTCTGCACTTCAAAGCAAATTTCCAACATAGTGAAAGAAAACCAACAAACTGGAAAGAATTATAGGTGACCATTTCTCAGACAAAGGCCTTCTATCTATAACATATAAAGAATTTTAAAGAATCAGGCTCCCACATTCAAAGACCCAATCCAAATATGGGCACCTGAGATGAATGCACACTTATCAGAGGAAAAAATACAAATGGCAAATAAATATATGAAAAAATGTTTAACATCATTGATCATTTGAGAAATGAAAATTAACAAAACAATGAGATTCCCTCTTTCATTTCCCAGAAAGAATGGCTATCATCAAGAAGTCAGCCAAGAACAAATGCTAGAAAGGTTTTGGTGAAAAAGGAACCCTTTTGCACTGTGAGTGGGAGCACAATCTGGCACAACCACTATGGAATTCAGTGTGGATATTCCTCAAAAATGTGGGATAGAGATCCAATTCATACCAGGTACTCCCCTCCTGAGTATTTTTCCAGAAGAGCTGAAAACCTCATATCACCATGATATATGTGCACCCATGCTTATAGCAGCACAATTTGTTATAGCTAAATCTTGTAAACAACCCAGATGCCCAGCAACTGAAGAATGGATAAGGAAGATGTGGTATTTTTTACACAATGGAGTATTATTCAGCTATAAAACAGGATTATTTATTTATTCATTTATTTTTATATTTCAGACAGGGTGTACAAGGTGAGCATGGTCTCATGAGTGGATCAGAGTTGTATTGATCCTCTTGTGTAGAGCCTCCCAAGTGCTGGGATTACAGGCACACACCACTACGCCCAGTCTCAATCGCCCTTTCAGGGTGCCTGCCCTGGGGGCAGGGCTGGCACAGCAGGCCCAGGGATCGAACTCCCAGCCACTGTGTCTTCCTTAGCAGGCACTTTAATCTGCTGAGTTATTTGCCCAGCGCTTAAACAGGATAAATTTAAGTGTTTTGTTAGTAAATGGATGCAACTAGAGCACATATGCTTAAGTGAAACAAATCTGACTGCATGTACAAAGGTAATATTATCTCCTTAGTGTTAGAACATGAAAGAGAAAAATAGAATCTGAACAATACAATAGACACTTGGAAAATGGAATGAACTTATTGAAAAGGAAAGAGTTACTGAGATGAGGAAAAGGACAGGAGAAGGAGTAGGGGAAAGATGTTTATCTATGTATGTAAGCAGAATGGTTTGGACAACTGTACTGTGCACCCTTGCTGGTGTATGGAAAGAAGTGGTTAACGCTTTATTCGCTTCATCTTTTTTTTTCAATTGTTTTTCCTTTGTGTCTTCTTAATTTATTATAAATTTCTTTCTTNTTTCTTTCTTGTTCCAATTTTACATGCAGATATCTGGTAATATAGATAACTGGTTGGAAGACAACACTATGTACTACAACAATTACTGTGAAATTCATATTACTTTGTTAAGTGAAATTCTATATTATTTGTATTTTTTCTGTTTTAATTATAATTTGTACTCTCTTTAAAAATAAAAAAAATGAAAAAAATTCAGTAAGCATGCAAGAGCTGTATAATACTAGTTATTTTTCTTTAAATTTCATAAATTTACACCATGAGATTATTCATTTTTAAGCAAAGATTTTTAAGATTTCAAAGCAGAAAGTTTTAGACACAAGGCTAATGACACTGAAAAAGAATTTATAAACATCATAGAAATAATATACAAAATGTTTCTTAGATCTATATTCTATGAAGTAACAGTAAGTACTCACACAAAAGAGAAACAAGGTACACATTTGTGGCTGTATTCATATTTCCAAGCTACTAAGGTGCCACTCACTGAAATATTCTGTCTATAAATAGACACAAGTGACAGAATTACATATCTTTCAAAATGCAAAACGTTCTTCTCAGGGGTTCAATTAGTCACAGTTATAGCAGTCAGAGCAGCTATTTTCCAAAGCTTGAACAGCCCATAAAATTTTGTTTTTCAAATATTTTCATAATCTATTACCTCATTTCATGCAACCAAAAATCCCTAGGAGAACACCTGTCCCTTACTAATTATTTTAGTAATTATCAGTGTTCTTGATTCACTGTTAATACCAGTTTAAACCATGATTTGGGATAAGATATTAAAGAAGATCTAGGATTCTAAAACTTCATTATATGCATTTTTAAGTGAGAGTACTGTTTTCCACATGTAAAAAAAGGCATTCTGAGAAAGGGATGGGTGTGCTTTATTAACTGATTTCATGTAAATGTTAAATCTGTAATGAATTATCAAATCTACCCTTTTATTTGTTAAGTAAATCTCTAGCAATATGATGCAGTAAGTCTATGAAATCACATACTGGTTGTTATATACTGTCGAATAAAATTGTAAATTTGTCTCCTGGCTGAGAATTTCTCATAGTAATATGTTATTTACTTTGTATCTCCAGTGAAGAGTAAGTGCTTAATACAGTATCATAAAACTTTTCCTGTTTAGTTTTGCCAGAGATGGGTATTCCATTGCCATTTAAATATTGTAGATGTGTGAATTCAACAAAATAATCCAATACAGTCCAGCAGACCATGATAGTAGTGGGCTGTCCAGAGGACAGGCAATGTCAGAAGTTGTTGACTTGAGCCTTTTACAGCTCAGCATATTAATATGGCTTTACTTTTTATACCTCATGCTTATATTTTTCTGCTGGATAGTTAAGACCAAGATAAAGCTAGACCTATATAACAAAAAATGTAACCAATCTCTGACAAAACTGAACAAAAAAGGGGGATATAAATGAAGGAACATTTTGTAGTGAAAAAATATATATCTGTATATACAAATTATTTAGGATAGATATAGATATACAGTTATTTTCTTTCAATTCAATGTGAAGAAAGATTTGTACTAATAATGTTTAGACAAAATATCATGTCTGCGTCTTGTACTATGAATAACTACTATGAAGACAACAATATGCAATGCATTAATTTTTATTTATTTTATTTTATTTTTATTTTTTATTTTTTGCAGAACCAGGGATTGAACTCAGGCCCTTGCGCTTGACAGGGAAGTGCTTATTCCACTGAGCCATCTCCCTGGCCCATGTATTAATTTTTATAACTGTTCTACTAACCTGTTTTGAAACTCTCATTGTTATTACTTTCTCAATAATATTAATTTTAAAAACTCTTCCTTTAAATGAATTCATTTATAAGTGAGCAAATGTATATATTTATTGATAATATTAAATTTTCCATCCCCCCAAATTAAATATCCCTAATTTATTGAGACAGAAGATAGTTCTTTAAAAAAATCAGGTCATTTCATCTTTTATAACATAATTTCACTTATGCTTGTCTACATGAATAGTCTCCAAATTGCTGGAATTTTCTCTGAATGGACCTGGTTAGTTGTGTAGTTAGCTCCACACAACAGGTTTCTTGGTAGAGTAAAAGAGGTCCCAACTTAACATACAAGTTCCAAGTTAGTGTGAGTTTGAATTCTGATAATTTACTTGATCTGTCTCATTTTTAGCTTTTTATCAGTAAAATGGAGAGAGCAAGCATTAAATGTGATACTGCTTTCAAAGCACGTGGCACATAGCAGATTTGCAACACACAGTAGTATATACAATGAGTTTAACTTGGAAAATCAAACTATGAATTCCATAAAAGGAAGAAATTGTTAAACATTTTTTAAAAAGTACAAACTAAGGAACTGAACCCAACTCAAGAACATCTATTCATTTTGTTAAATGTATGATTTAAAAATCATATGTATATTTAAACCTTTATAGAAGTGCTTTTACAAGCAATTGGCACATTTTTCTATAAAGGGCCAAACAGTAAATATTTCAGGCTTTGTAGCCCATATGGACTCTTCTGTAACTTTTGAATTCTGTTATGCAGTTAAAACAGTCCCCTATGCAATACAAAAATAAATCAGCACATCTGTGTTGTAATATAATTTTATTGATGAACACTGACACCTGAATTTCATAAAATTTGCTTGTGCAATAAAATATGCTTTCGATTGTTTTAAGATAATTTAGAAATATAAAAAAATCCTTAGCTCACAGGCTATCAAAAAGCAGACAAACAGCAAACTGGATTTGTCAAAAATGTCTGCGTTTGTGAACCTCTGGTTAAAAAAATAGATATAGATATAGATAAAGATATAGATATAGATATAGATATAGATTTTTTTTTACCTAACACTCAAAATCAAGGAAGGAAAGGTTTATGGAGCTCACAGTTAGTGGAGGGTTCAGTCCATACTCAGCTAGCTGTAAGGCAGAATGGCACATGGCAGAGGGCAGCAGTTCATGGCAGCAGAAGACAGCAAGGGGCTAAGGGAGGAGCAGCAGCTGTGGCTGCCAGCAAGCCTCTCTCTCTTCCTTATATTGTATTGAGGCTATCTGTCCCAGGGCGGGTGTAGCACTCACACCCATCATCCCAGCATAGGATCATGAATTAATCGCAAACTCTAGAAGCCTGCCCCAATGACTGTATGAGGCTTTGGTGGAAAACTAGACACAATATATATATTACTCAGAATTTATATATATCTATATATATCTATATTTATCTATATATAGATATATAGATATAGATATATATATAATTCCAAATATACATATTCCAAATACATATATCCCAATTATGCATATTCTATATGAATGATTTTGAGACTTTTCAAGAGTGATGTTTACTATACAACATAATAAGCACACTTGGAAAGGTAAGTTAATTTTTATTATTAGTATCTCTGAATTTCCTTGGTACTCAACAAGTTTTAGATCACTTTTCCTCTGTCCATTCTTTTGCTGGGCTTATCCAATGTTCTGATGTTAAAATCACCTTCAAGTTGATGACTCATGCATTTATATTTCATCCTGAGCCATTTTCTTAAGCCTTGGACTCATATATCAAAAACTCTGTTCAACATCTCCACTTCAATGTGTTGAGTACAATTCAAACTGAACATGTCCAAAACCATAAACCATTTTCTTTCTAGAACCATTACTCTCATAACTTCCTCCAGCAGTTTATTTCCATTTCTCCCTTTTTAAAGGTGAAAATGGGGCCAGCCAAATGGCTCAGCAGATTAAAGTGCCTGCAAGCAGGCTCAGGGGCTGGGGGTTCAATCCCTAGGACTGCTGTGCTGGCCCTGCCCCCAGGGCACACTGAAATAGTAATTGAGACTGGGCTTGGTGGTGTGTACCTATAATCCCAGCACTTGGGAAGCTGTAAACAGGCGGATCACTAGGAGTCAGATCTAGTAGTGAGACACTGAACACCCTGTAGACCCTTTCCTAAAATATAATAAATAAATAAATAAATACATAAATATGAAAATGTTTGAGCCATTCTACACTTTCTCTTTCCACACATTTCCACTCTACCTGCTGCATTCATACATTCTCTACACTTGTCATCATCTTCTCTCACTTGGACTACTGAAATCAGCTTTCAACTGGTCCTTTGTTCACCTTTAGTCTATTCTTGACACCAGAGTCAGAGTGACCTACTATGTTCTTACTCAAAGTGACATTCATACATCTGAAACCCTCTGATAATTCTCCATCTCTTTCAGAGAAAGTGAAAAGGCTAGGCTTTGTTGTCTTTCAAAGACCTATGGAAACCACTGCTAGCCCTAGTTTCCTCTCCTTTCCTTCCCTATTCATCTGATCTCATCTTCCACAACTCATTTTGCTGCCAAGCTTGCTTCAGTCACACTCATCTTCTTTATTTTCTTCACGGATGACAATCACACCTACGTCTGGGTAATCAACCTTTTGTTTATAACAGGTTTTTGCTTAAATATTTTCTCTTAATGAGGCAATTTCTGATTACTGATCTATGTAACAATATATTTACTATATGTAGCATCTCCACTTCCCACATTTTTGGCTTCATGTTTCTCCATCACATTTTATCATCTGACAAACATTGCACATTTTAACTCTATAAACAATGCCCATTACTCTCTGGGAGCCTATCAGAAAAAAATGGTACCTGACACAGTAGGAATTAAAAGTACATTTAATGAAAAAATGAGCATCTTTTAGAGCTGGCATTGTTAGGTATCTTTATTTTTATTTATTCCATATGCTTGTAGATCTTAATAGACAGAAAAGCAAAAAAATAGATCAGGTTTTAGATGAAGAGTCGATAATCTTGAACTTAACCCTAGGTATGTTATACTAATTCATCTAATTTATTTTTTATTTTTTTTTTGAGATAGGCTCTCACCATGTAGCTCAGCTGCTGTTGAATTCTTTATATAATGTGGAGTAGAGTCAAACTAGCAGTCATTCTCTTGCTTATGCCTCACATGTGCTGGGATTAGAGATGTGCACTACACGCCAGATGGGTATGTCACTTTGTATCTGTGTGATCTCAGGTAAGTTAAAAAGTCTATGACCTGAATTTTATTATCTCTATGACCAAAAATAGAGTAAAATGTGTCTATTACATGTGTAAATCATTCATACAAAAATGCATGGTTTATTTACATAAAATACATTCATACAAGTATACACACGCACATAAAATTTATTTGGCAAATTATAAAGATATTCATGACTGCATAACTTTTTAATAGTAGGAGAACAAAATACAATATATTTTGAACAAGGTATGTGAAATTTCAATTGGTATTCAATGAGATCATGACAAAGGGAAGATGTGCTTTTATTTTACTAATCATTTTAGGCTTAACAATAGATTACATTTATACCCATATTTATTTTTGTTCTATGAACACTGTAAACTGATTTTGTAGGGGACTAGTTGATGGTATTCTGAGCTTTCCTCATCTACATAAGAAGAAAACAGAGAATACTCCTGAGAATAAATCATTTTTAACAACCACATCAATGTAAACACTGGGTGAAAAACCGAATAATAAAAGAGAAGTGATTCAAAAGTCTATTTTGTTAAATTTAATTGACCAAGAAAATTTATTGTGAAATGACAAATGACATTAAGAGCCAAAGTATTTCATGCCAGAAGGCTTGTTTAGCATATACAAGCCTCTGGGTTCATTCACAGCAGCACAAAACAAAGCAATTTTTAGATGTGATATTGAATAATATATGTGTACTATATAAGTGCACATGAATGAAAAGAATGCTGACTAAGGGGGCTACCAGGATAAGATGGGGGAGGATGAATCCTTACATTCACTTATTTCTTGTCAAACATGTCCCTATATGAACATCTTACTATTCTAATTAAATTAGAAAGCAGATGCAATGGAAATCTGCTAAAAGACAGGTAATAAAATGATGTGATTAAGGCAGTGATATATCTGGGTGAGTTAGACAAAATCAACAGATATTTCAAAGCCATGAATAAACTTCCAGCTCTTTTAACATCAGCCATTTTGAAGACAAATATAGGATGAAGGCTTTAAAATCAATTTATAATCATCTAACACATTCACAAAATGTCTCTATTTGAAAAGATGAAGTATGTATTTCAATGGCCTATATTGCAACTAAGGTATTTTTCATCTTCTAACAAACTTCTACTAGTTTGACATAAAAATCCCTTTTAGCCCTTGGGAAATAAGTTATAAGTCTAAGACACTCTGCTGTACATGAAGAGAGAAAACTTGCGCACCAAAAATGATTACCAAATGAGAGTTGTTACTACTAAAGGGTGTTTGAATGATATCTTGGAATCACAATTATGTCAGTAACTAGTGGAACCTCATGACAATATCCATTGTCAAGAAGTGAAATCTCTGTCTGTTAGTGAACTGGATCCAACTCAATGTTAAAACTTTCCTTAATGCCACACAAAAAATGTTACGCTTTATATTCATTTGCCTCCAGTAAAATATTTTACAAGAACATCTAAATTAGGGAGGAAAGCTGTAATTTAATTCTAAATAATGAGCATATTTCAATCATTACATTTGCCTAATACAGATAATGACCTATGAATAAAAGGGGCTAAGTACAAAAATACATGGTATAATTTTAACTCTAGTATAAAAAACTCATTTTTTAAATATACTCATTGTTTTATTGAGTAATTTTAAAATTTTCAATCAGCCAAAGTTCCTTCAGATTCTCATCAATCAATAATATAACAGTATTACCCTATTCAGATTGAAGGCAGGTCTCAAAGCCTGCAGAAACCACCACATATCAAAGACAGATCATCACGGATGTGGAAACTCCGTGCTGATCAGCTGAGCCTAGTCTTGCACATCCTGGCTTGCTAACTCCTTCCCTTGTAGACATTTTAGACACTCTTGTCCCTACATCCCCACTCTGTCTGCCATGATGCTTCACCATGTAGCCTTCTGTTTCCTATAGATCTTTGAGCACAACAAACATCTTCCTTCCTGACAGTCATTTTCATTTCTGTCTTACTGTATATGATTAAAACAATCATAGGCAGTCTTTATAGATTCTGGAATATATATATATATATATATATATATATATATATATATATTTAGGGAAGGGCTACAAGGTGTTCAGGGTCTCACTACTAGATTGGACTCCTAGTGATCCACCTGTTTATGGCCTTCCAAGAGCTGGGATTACAGGTGCGCCACCACGTCCAGTCTCAATGGCCCTCTCAGCACACCTTGGGGGTGGGGCCAGCACAGCAGGCCCTGGGATCGAATCCCCAGCCCCTGCACCTGCTTGCAGGCACTTTAATCCACTGAGCTTTTGGAAAATATTTTTCAACCCAAACAACAAACATTTCCATTTTGAAAAACATAATGATCTCATATGAAAGCAGTGGGAGACTTTTCACCTATACAGTTGGAAAACATTTTTAAATTGGTCATTCTGAGTTTAATTTCTTGGTAGGATACTTTAATAATACTTACAAGATACTTTAGTAATATACTAATATAACAACATTTTTCCTAGGTTGTGGTAAAAAAAAAAAAACTAAACTAAATGCTTAGTAAAATAGTGTGATATTAAACACACACACACACACACACACACACACACACACACACACACCATAGCGTTATGGTGTGTATCTGGACAACTATCCAAAACCTCATGGGCTCATCGGTGGACATTTTAGGAGGCAGATGGATCATGGGTGTGTGATACTATATTGTGGGTATATCACAAATTGATTAGTGCACTGATTTAATTGACATTAGTCTGGGTATGCCTGCATGGATTTACTGAAGATGAGCCCCCATCTCAGGTATGGTAATCACCAACCAGCGTACTTGTAGCCTGAGTGGAATAAAAAGGGAGAGAGAAGGAGGCTCATTTTCTCTGTCTTCCCTGCCATGAACTGTTTCCTCTTTGCCATGCTGCCCTGGCTTGGAGCCAGCCAAATATGGACTGTAATTTCTCTAACATACTGTAAGCTGTTCCTCCTTTCACTTGTAGCTATAGAGTATCTTGTCCCAGTAATGTCTCAAATTAAAAAAGGAAAGTTTTTTTTAGCACACAGTTTGTAGAGGTTTTAGTCTGCCTACCCCAAGGCAGGGCCTCCTGGCACAGGGGAAAGGGAGAGGAGAAACTGCTGCAGCCTTCCTGCTTCCTCTCCCTCCCTTCTTTCTTTCCTTCCTCTGTTGTTTCCCTTCTCTTCTCTACCCTTCCATTCCCGTTCCCTGTAGTTCTCTCCTCTTCCATCCCTTTCCTTTCTCTGGGATTACCTTTCTTTTCTTGTCTCCCGTCTGTTTTTGGTACTGAGGACTGAAAACAGAGCCTTTACACTAAGATGTATCTCCAGCCCTTTTCCCTCCTCTTCTTCCTCCTCTTCTTCCTCTTGCAGTTTTTAAAATTTTGAGACAAGGGCTCATTGAACCACTAAGTTGCACACACTGGCCTCAAACTTATAATATTTATGCCCTAGGCTCCCAGCATGCTAGAATTATAGGTATAACATTATTCCTGGCTATATCTTTCTTTCTTTAAAAAAAATACAATTCAAAGCTGCATTTAATGCTGCTACTACTGCTTAGTAGTAGCAGTAGTAGCAGCAGTAGTCATGACTGACTACTACTGCTTAGTAGTCAGTAAAACTGTATTTTAAATTTAATTGTCATGGTATTAAAGTTTATCTTCATACACAAGTAATGTTAACCTACATCACTATTTTGCATTGTAAAATAATACCATTTCAATTTAATCTTTGCCTTAATTTATAATATTTATTGTATGTGATTGTTATCAGATGTGAGTAGGTATATTGCCTATTTTCTAGGGACATTTTTAACAAAGAAATAATTAATCAATTATAATAAATTATTAAATGTAATTATATAAAGTGTTTATACAATAACTTTCAGTCATTTGTTCTAGGCCTGGATTAAATAATAACTGTATCTACAAAACTTTATTTTGGAAGGTAAGAAACCCAACTATAGTATTGTTTTTGAAATAAAGGTGGTAAGCAGTTGCCATTTGTTGGACAAAATCATTGGTAGAAGCAGAGATCTGCAAATCTTCAGTTGCATAGACATATTAATTATGACATTGTTCCACTTTTCCTTACTATTTTATATTAATTTTGAATTAACTTGAAATAGTGATGAATGCTTCATATCTCTGTTTAACTATAAAAGGAATGCTGAAAATGTTTCCAAATATCATTGTTGAGCAAAGATTAATAATAGTTATAAGTGAAGTAATTGTAAAATCAATTAGCATTTTATTCTTCATCATAGACAAATGAAAGTGTTGAATATTTCCTCCTGTTTAAGGAGAAAGTGATAGTTGTTCCTGCAAATCTGCAAGTGGCAGCTGATGCTTCATTCAAAATTAGCCTTTTGTTCCAACAAAGCCAAATAATCTAGTGTCTTTGCTTGGAGTCTAATGATGGAAGATAATATCAGAGAGGCCTCTTTCTACAATTGCAGCAACTTGCAAGGCTTCACAGGCAGCTGAGTTCATTATGCTGGAGCTGTCAATCATACAGCCAGTCATTTCTATTGCTTTTGATAGCTCATGGTTATGTTCTCTCTTGGACATTTCTTTTCTCTTCGCTTTCGTAGGTTGTTTAAAGATTCAATTCTATTTCCTTACAAATGACATTCTAGAAGAGTCCCATATGATTTTCCTTGCCACAATAGAAAAGTAAGCTGCTTTTGCATTCCTCTAATGTGAGAGATGCGATTCTTCAAACTAATCCCAAAATGTTTTATTATTATTTTGACAACTTTTCTTGCCTTATGAAGAACTGCAGGACACTGTGGCACTGCACAATTGTAAGTTCATTCTGATTCATATTACATATACTAAAATATAGTTTATTGATAGCCAAGAAAACAATACACAATCTTTAAACCAAATTGGAACCTGAAAGTATTCTCAATACAGAAGAAACTTAGACTATAAATATGGCATAGCAAGCAATGTTGAACCATTGACATGAATTTTCAGTTCTTAATTCCCAAAACAGTGGCGGCATATCTATGGCACACATGCCACAGATAGCTGTTTATGTCACTGAAAGCTCTAGAAGGTTCACCATCCACTGGTCTAAAATCTAAGGACATTGTATCAAAACAATTTTGTAGTGTTCTCATTGCAGAGAAATGTAGGAATCATTTACCCATTTTCTTGTAGCTGAAGGCTCAGTACCACATTTAATTCTTGCCCACTATTAATTATAAGCTTCCAAGTTTTCACTACATTTTGCAGTTTCAACATCCAAAATATCCCCATACTTTATGTGTATGTCCCCTAAGCTAGTCCTAGCACGAAGTTAAGCCCTCAGTATTTCATAGTTGGTTTAGAACAACACTTCTGCAGCTTCCAATCTTCTCCTACTCACATTCTTTTACCAGGTAAAAATCTGAGTGATTCACTTTCCATTTACGTCCTTCACTGGCACCCAATTGCCCTTTGAGATAAATTTTATGTTGCTGCTCAACTCTTCCAGCCATAATAAATCTTTCCCTTTCAGTTATTGGAGAGCATCATGCTTTCTCCTCATTCTCTGCAGGGATAAACTGAAATCTTTTTGTTGGAAAAAGTACATTTTTTCCCACTAGTCTCCCTTTTCCTGGGTATCATCTGCTCAGCTTAGAAATCACATCATTTAGAAAGACTACTCTGGCCTCACAGCTATTTTCAGAAGACTTATGTTCTTTGTTATATATTTTCCATTCTATATCTAACTTCTCAATAGTACATTAATTAATTATTTGTCCTCATTTACCCCATATGATAATATTAATGACAACTGAGAACATGAACTTTTGTTCAATATGTGTTGAAGAAAATAAATGAGTGGATTCAAGATTCAATACCAAAATATATTTTCATATACATCTCATCATAATTCAAATTTGTTGCCAAATGAACAGAACTAGTTTCTATTTTTCTTCCAACTCAGGGGTTTAGCTTCTTAGCCCTATTTGAGTGTATGAAATAAGGTCATCATTCCAAAAGTACTATATTGCATCTTTTCCTTATTGTTTCAACTTTAGTTTCTTATTTTCAGAGGAGGGAGATTTTTCTGCTTTTTGTACAATAAATTCTTTTTCTCTCATGAGCAAATTTCCTGTGATATAGTTGAGTTTTTATACTACCAAACATGAGGACTTTAACCTTAATAAACAGATGTGCAGCACACCTGTAAGGAATAGCGCTTTGTTGGGGAAGCTCTCGCTTACCTATGCCACTGTCCTGAATCCAGGAGAAGAAGGCAATGCATGAGAGAGCCACAGCTTTTCTTTGCTCAGTACTAAGCTGAAGCACTGGAACTGTGCTCTACTATTATCAGCATTTCTAAAAATAGTCATGTGATCTTTTTCTTTACCTAAACTTCATTATGTTCCATGCACCCAAATTTTCTTCTTTTCTGCTTTCCAAGAATACTTAATTCTAAATGATCCAAACAACAGTTAAAAAGTCTGCTTTTCTTCTTGTTTCCAGAGGTGCTACTGAGTTGTAAGTGAAGAATAAGAGAAACCCTGTAAGCACAAAAAGGAAATGATACTCTACCTGAACATCTCCTAGTTTTAGGGGCAGCAGACTCACAAACAGGTCTTTTAAAAGAAATGTGACATTTTAAATTTAGTTTTTAGGCTTGAGTAGTTCTACAGAAGCATTGAGAATGAAATGATCAATCCTGCTTGTGAAGAGCTAGGAATAAATGTGTCACACATGGAAGCTTCCAAGAAATGCAGCACATAGACTTGTGCTTTTTTATTACCATAAGAAACCATTCTGATGACTGGAAACACATAGATATGATTTCTTAGTTTTCCTCTATTTTCTACTGGTGTCACATAAGAAGTATAATAATTTCTCAATGCTTCCCTTTAGTTGTGATTTGACATATTTTCATAAATTTATTACTAATGCAACTCTGGAGGAGACCTGCTGGCCACAGTTATTGGCAAGTCTTGAGTTCAGTAAAATTATCCCCAACACCCAGAAGACATTTTTGCCCTTTGATATCTCTATCACTAGACTGATCACGTTCATTTAATATTTAACCTGGTAACATGCTCAAACTTTTTCTGCTGGATATCTAGAGTAGAATTTATTATTCCTTTATAGGATAATAATATTAAGCTTTTTTTTCTGGAGGGTTAACAACTTAAATTTGTAGACCAAAAATTAGAGAAATAGAAGAGCTGCAAGGATGGCCAACATTTTTGCCTTAGCCTTTCAAGGTCAGTGAGGACTAAGGACATAGGAGAAACTGTACTGTAACATCCTGTAACTCAGTTGTGTCCCAAATTTTCTGATTGAGGAGATTATGGGGCCACAGAGGAACGTGATCGATAATGTAGGGTGTGCCTAAAGAGAGTCACTTGGAGAGAAAACATTCTCTCAGGCTTTCACAGA
>NDGM011221212.1:0-10789 GCA_002564305.1 Octomys mimax
TTTTTTTTCCAAATCAAATGGCTAGGACAGTTTCAATAATTAACACTCTGCATACATTCTTCTAAGGTCTTCTTACTTGGCCCCAGTATGGACATTTATCGTGCAGACTTTATTTCCAAAGCTCATGGAGTTTCCTGGAATATGAAAGCAGTTTTTTGCTATACTTCGTTTGCTTCAGTTTTGGATGTATATACAGCAGGCCAAAGAACACACTGGTACCTTTCAGCTGGCCCCTGAAAGGACAGAGGTGAGTGAGGGATCTGCCAAAGCTCCTTCAATCCATCTCTGTCCCCTGGCTCTGAACTAATCACAGAAAGGCCTTTCTCCAAGCCTCTCCTAGGCTCCTACCTTCTGATTTCCTCTCAATTTAACCAATAGAAGAAAACACACAGCTGCCTTTATCCGAACTTTTGAGCCCACTGCTGATGTTTGCATGACAGCAGGTTCAGTATTCCCTACTCATTAAAATATTCAGGAAGATAGGCATGCGCTTAGAGGAGCAATATTCAATGCAGCAGTCCACAGGTTCCGACGTGCCCATCTGTTCATGATCTGCGGAGACACGAATCTAAAGTAACTTTCACTCAATATGGCCTGAGGTTTCCTCTGACTCCCCACAGTTTAAATCCTTGCGCTGAAGGAAGGAAATCAGTCGCATCAGTTATAACAAGGCTGATGTTCCCAGCCTAACCATAAGGTGCTCATTATTCTGCACAAATGGTGTAGACAGAGGTTTGCAGAGCCACGTCTTTATAAGGCAACCTCAAGCTCTTGTCTTGTCAATCAAGGACCTACGATCTTCTCAAACAAAAGTATTCAGAATCTCAATATATGAGATGCAAGATGGCAGAACCATCACTGCAGAGGAAAGAGGAGGGTGTGCAAGGGGCCAGGCATAACCTTGATCATTGTAAACCACTGGGCAGAACTGAATCTTCCAGGTGGTCAGTGAGGGGTCAGCATCTTCCCTGAGGAGTATCTATAATATCAAAGGATTTTTATCATTCTTCCCCTACAGTCTTTCTCTATGTATCAGAACTCTGCTGCCAAGCAACTTTATGTAGCTTATTTGGCAGAGCCTCCTCCACAGTCTAATGCTGGCGATGACTGGGAAGCTCCCCATTTGCTTCTGCTGTGGACTTCCAAGCTCATTTTCCAGGACAATATTGATTTTCCTCACCAACAAATTGCCTAAGAGGAAACACTGAATAAGACAAGGGGGCACAGGAGGTGAAGCTATTCATGAACTATGCTTCCTATGGAAGAGACCAAGACAGACAGAATGGAGTGTAGAATCCTGGCATTTCCACAGCCCGGAGGCAGCACAGCCCTATCTGAAAGGACCAGGGCATTGAAGTATATTCGACTACAATAGGTAATGGAAGAGAGGGGTGGTATAATTATGTGTTGCTCCAATTGAAGTTGCCAGATTTGGCCAAAAGAAAAAGAAAAACAAAATGATACACTTAAGTATTGTTCATTGTTTATCTGAAATTCAGGTCTGGCTGGGAATCCTCTATTTTTCCTGGCAACTCAAACCTCAACGGTCAGTCCTCCCTCCCACCATAGTAGCTCTAACACTACTCATTCCACAAATCAAAGTCTACATAAAATAGTTTTAAAAAGGGGGTTCTGATGACTTGAAAAATTTCAAAGGGAAGGAATAGTTGAAATTTACCACAGCATTATAACAAATTGTATTTTTGTGCATATAGAACAATAAAGTGCCACGTATAGACTAAATATATAATTTTAAATTTGCTATTATTTGATATATCCTAAGATAATCTGCATATGGTAGTTGAATTTTTGGCTCTGACTCTGTACCCTTTTGTGGTTCTATACATTTTTCTCTGTGGTTTTGTAATTGCTTCTACAGGAGGCCAAATATATTTTCCTGCCTTGTGGGGTTAAGCCTCATGATGGCCTTGGCTAATGGGTTATTATCTGATGCACTTGCATGACTGAGCTTGTCCCCTTGTACTGTACCATGACATGAAAAAAGCACGCCTAAGCAGGAAGTTGCCCACTTGTATGAAAAATATAAGGTAACTTGAAACAGATCTGAATTGACCCGATGACCTGGAGCCTTGCCTAGTGGAGCTCAGATAAGTTGATACATGAATGAGAAGTAAATGCTTTTTGCTGTGCGGCCTGTTTGTTATGCAGCACTACTCCGGCAAACACTGATGGCTATATCTGCCTCACCACCCTTGGATTATCTCTCAGAACTACCAGTTTCTTCAAAAGCCACATTCACGCCCATGAGCATAACACAGATTTTTCAATTTAGGTAAGAAAATCTGAGATAGAACCTTTAAAAAAACAATGAATTCCCAGAATTTCCCAAGATTCACAGAAAAATTACTCACCACATGAAAACTACCATTGATATTACTAATGAGATTATCACTAATCTTCATTTAAAAACAAAATGTTTTCCAAAAGCTTTTTTTTTTCTGGTACCAGGTATTGAACTCAGGACTTCGCACTTGCCAGGCAGGTGCTTATGCTCCTGAGCTATCTTCTGGCCCTCCAAAGCATTTCAAAGATGAAAATGAATGAGTACTAGCATCCATGAGAAACTGTAACAGTGAACATCTGCAGACAACCTGTTATTAGAGTAAATGTTAGAGTACTAGTGTAAATTGGTCGTTACTATTCCTCTTTTAGTGTATTTTGCATTCAGGATGTATATTTCATTAAACTTGGTATTTGCAGCATAAATCCACTATGGGAAAGTTGGAGAATTATTTATTTTTTGTTTGTTTGCTGGTTTGGTACTAGAATCGAACTCAGGACCTTGTGCTTGCCAGGCAGATGTTTATGCTGCAGAGCTATCTCCTCAGCCTGAATTACTTGTTTTTAGATTGTAGCTAGTGGTTTTCTCCAGAGATGTCTGCTGCTAAGCCTTCTTCTAAACCCCTCCTTGAAAAATACGTCAAAGCTCTAATTTCTGTGCTGTGTGCTTTCTACAATGATATTGACAGTCAAATATTTGTACCAATATATCTAAATGCCACTAGAAGGACTGGAATTCTTCAATAGTCATGCTTCACACTGTATTATGCAATTTATCCTTATTGAAAAACCAAAACAAATTCCTCAGTATGGTTTTCCTTCCAGAGATTATCCCAGGAACCATAATCAAACACCTACAGAAGATGAGACAACCTGATCATTTCTTAACATGAACTATAAAAATTACTCACAGGAAGAGAACATCAACTTAAATCAAGCAAAGCTATAAGGTGATTCCAAAAATAAGATGTATTTTTCCTAGTTTAAATACTTCCTTAAACATAATGTTCTGACCAAGCTATGTTATCGAATTAGCAATAGTAGGTTATTGAATTAAATCCTTGTTCCCCAAATATTTCTATGAAAAAACATTCTTCCAGGCAGATGGAAAAGGATCTGAAAGGAATTAATACTAAATCTTTGTCAGATAGATAACATTCAAATGCTTTGTTCTAGTTTTTACATTGTTTTCTTTATTTCTGTTTGAAATTTTTAAAAATCTATTTATTTATTTATTTATTTATTTATTTATTTATTTGGAACAAGGTCTGACTACACAGCTGAGACTCATAATGCTCGTTCTGTTTCAGCCTCCCCAGTGCTGGGATTACAGGCATGCACCACCAGGCCCAGTCTCAGTGGCTGGCTCAGTACACTGGGGGCATTGCCTGCTGGGCATGAGTTACTGGGGATTGGTCCTTGCACTTGCCAGACAAGCACTTAGACCACTGAGCTCTCTCCTCATCCCTGTTTTCTTTGTTTCTGAAGTCAAATTTATCTATTTTTTGATTGTATATGCCTTTAGTATCACATTTTAGAAACTGTTTCCTAATGCAGAATCACAAATATGTGTTTGTACTTTTTCTAATATTTATGTAATTTTTAGCCCTTACTTTGAGATCTTTATTATGAGCTACATATGGTGTAAAGAAGTGGTTCAAATACATTTTCTAGGTATGAAGATCCAATTCTTTCAGCAGAATTTGTTGAGAATACAATTGCTATTTTTTGGTATCTTTGGTGAAGATCCATAATCCATAGAAATATGGGTTCTACTCCAATTCTACTCCAATCATCTATATGTTTATCTTTATCCCAGTACAATGTAGACTTGATTATAATAGCTTTGGATTATGTTTTAGTATTAAAAAGTGTTCATCTTCCAACTTTATTCTTTTTTAATGTAGTTAATACAGATTCTATAGGGTCTCACTACACAGATTACAGTCGTAGTGATCCTCCTGTTTTCAGCCTCTCAAGTGTTGGGATTACAGGTATACACCACCAGGCCCAGTCTCAATCGCCACCTCAGAGTGTCCCTGGTGGCGAGGCCAGCACAGCACGCTGAGGATTAAACCCTAGTCCCTGCACTCAGCCTAAGCAGGTGCTTTTGTCTGCTGAGCTATCTGACCAATCCCCAACTTTATTCTTTTCCAGTACAAATTTCACTTCTTTTCTAAGAAATGTTGGATTTCTTACATATTCATTTGGGATTAGTTTATCGATTTCTGCAGAAAAGGGCAGAATTTCAACTGGATTACATTAAGTCTGTATATTAATTTAAGGAACACTTTTGTCTTGATAATATCAAGCCTTCTAATCCATAAATATTTTTAGTTATTTTTCTCATTGCTGAGACATAATACCTGATGTCCACAATTAAGAAAGAAAAGATTTATTTAGCTCACAGTTTGGGTAGTTTCAGTCTATAATCATCTGCTTCCAAGTCAAGGTGACATGGTAGAGGGGCAACCATTCTTGCAGAAGGCAGCAAAAGCAACAAGAGTAAAAATGGGCGAGATCAAGCTGCTTTTTCTTCCTTTTCTTTTAAGTGGTGTAACTGTCCCAGGGTGGGCATAGCACTCATACCATCTTGGTGGTACCCTCCTTTTGCACAGGTTGAGGATGTTCACAAAGCGAATAACCTGGTCCCTATTGAGTTAGTTAAACTTCTAAACTTCCCAAATTTACACAATGAATCAACCATGACAAAATCCAAGGGCATCAACAGCCATCCTACAGGGTGTCCTCTACACTCTATGTCTTAGTTACTTTTCGCTCATTGCTGAGACAAAATAGCCAACACCCCAAATTTAGGAAAGAATGGTTTATTTAGCTCACAGTTAGTGGAGGTCTAAGTCTATACTCTGCTGGGTCCAAGGCAGAGTAGCACATGGCAGAGAGCAGCAGTTCATGGTGGTAGAAATCAGCAGAGCCAAAAGGGAAGAACAGCGGCTTTGGCAGCTAGCAGGCCTCTCTCCCTTCCCAATATTGTATGCAGACTGCCCACCCCTAGGGCAGGTGTAGCACTCACACCCACAATCCCAGCATTGGATCACGAATTAATCACAAACTCTAGAAACCTGCCCTAATGACTGCATGAGGCTTTGGAGGGACACCTAGACATGAAGCCTAACACCCTAGGATGTAGACCTGCTGAGTCACCTAGTTAAACTTCTAAACTTCTCAAATTGATACAATGTTTCAAGTATTACAATGTAAGACCTCACCATTATTTTTTTCTGTATTTTTAATGATACTTTGAAGTATTTAGTATTTAATTTCTTTTGTTAGTCGTTCCTGTGAATTTTATTGTTTTGATAGTATTGTACATAGAATTGTTTGCATGTTTAGTTGTTTTATTAAAATGATCCTGCAGATGGTGGAGGAGTGCTGATTCGAGGGATGCCCTCAAGCCATCTTTCCTTTTTGTTCTTGTACAAAGTACTTGATTTCTTTTTAATTATGCTAATCTGTTTAGCAGCTACCCCTCCTTTGGCTTCAACTTTATACAAGGTTCCTTCTGAGCCAATATTTAAGATCTTCAACATTTCCTGTTCTTCCCTCTTGCACCCAAGTCTCACTATAAAACTGGCTAGAAGCAGCCAGTAGTAACCATGCAAATAACTAAATGGCTGACTGTCTTGAAATTTCCTCCACTTGATTAATTAGTCTGTACCCTTAATCCCAGTCCCCTGGGAAAGTCTTAAGACATGGGCAAAATGGAGACAATTTTTCAGCCAATGTATTCTACAGGTGGCCCCTGTTTCAACTGCCAATGGAGTCCTGAGCCTGGCCTTTACCTTTCATATCAGCATTCTGGTCTTCTGAGCTCTGAGCAGAATCACCTATCAGGCTACACTTACAGCATTCTACAGCTTCTCTAGCCCACATCTCCAAACTCCCTCTACAAATGAGTCCTAAAGACTTCTAAGCTACATGGTCAGGTATAACCATAGCAGCAACTACACTTCTCAGGTATATATTTTCTATTATAGTCAGCTTTCTTACTGCTGAAACACAATAGTTAATAGCCACAGCTTACAGGCAGAAAGATTAATTTGCTCAGTTTCATGCCGTGACTGGCTAGCTGCAACACATAGACATCATAGTAGAATGGTATGGTGGAACAAAGCTGCTTATTCATGGTGGCTGGGAAGTAGAGAAAGTAAAAGGCTATTAGAACAAAAGGGACAGGGGCTAGACCCAGACTTGGAGGCCACGTATCCATCAACTGCTCAGATACAACCTAAGTATGCACTCTATCGAGCACAGTCTAAAGCCACCCAAGTTGAAACTCCACCCTAGCTACTGAAATGATGTCATGATTGATTTTCAGACATTGAAATGACCTTGCATTACCAAGGAAATCCCACTTGGTCACGACCTATAATCATTTTAATATATCCTTAGATTTGGCCTGGGATATTTTATTTAAGATTAGTGCATCTCAGAACCAGGCATGGTGATGCACACTTTTAATCCCAGCACTTGGTAGGTTGAGGTAAGAGGATCATTGTGAGCTTAAGACCAGCCTGGGGCTACAAAGTGAGCACAAGGCCAGCCTGGACTGCTTAGCAAGACTCTGTCTCGAAAAAAAAAAAAAAGACTAATGCATCTATATTCATAAGAAATATTGGCTTCTAATTTTCTTTTTATATCTTTGTCTAGTTGTGATATAAAGATAATCTTGGCCTCATAAAATTAATTTAGCTGTATTTTCACCTCTGCTATATTTTGAAAAACTAGAAATCAAATTTTTAAAACAAGATAAAGTTGATATACCTTTTCTTAATCTTACTACTAAGTGCTAAATTCCCTGGATATTATCTATTAAACAAACCATAAGAAGATTCTGAGGCAGACTAGCTATGGATCTCATTATCAAACGAATGACATGGTGGTAAATTCCCTGGGCTTTCTTTTCACTTCATAACTCCCATATTTGGAGTTTAAAAAGCTGAAAATGTGGAAATGCCAATAGATGTTAAAAAAAAAAAAACCCTCAGAAAATGGCTTCCATAAAACAATGATCTCTCAAACTACAAGAGCAGGAAGTGTACAATATAGCAAGCCAAAAAATCTTTTAAAAAATAATTGTTCTATCCCAGCCAAAAAACACAGAAACAAAACAAAACAGGAAAGCAAGCCTGCACCCTTGTCTCTGTCTACGGCAGCAAAGGTGGAGTGAAGAGCTGAGGACACTGCCCCTACGCTCCACAGTTTCCCCTGCAGCTCGTATCACAGACATCTAAGATTACAGCCAGGACTTTCAGTCCTCCTATGTGGTAATGAAGTCCCCTCACCATAATGTCCATGGGGATCATGAAGGAAACTGGGACTTCCATGGCCACCAGAGGAGGCACTGTGAGAACGGACACCAATGCCAATCCAGCGATAACAAGGAGCAGCTCGAGGGTGTCCATGGAGACACAGTGGGAATCAGAATGTGATCTCCATCCAGCAGTAACAACGTGTTCTTCTTTCCCCTGCCAGATCAGTGTCAGAAGAAGCCAGACAAAGTGGAAATATTAAATAATATGCAGAGTTTCACAGTACTTTAAAATCTTGGCTTCAATAGAAAATAACATCAAATTTAAGGCTAAGAAGAGCTCAACTAAAATTTAAAAGACCATCCATAGATCCCAACACTGAGAAGGCAGAAATGTTAGACTGACCTAACAGGGATTGGAGAGGAGCATCATAAGAATACTTCAACAAGCAATAACAAAATGCTTAACCAACAGAAAATATCAGCAAAAGACATACATGATATAGAAAAGAGCCAACCAATAAACAGCTTAAAGTTTAAAATACCATAGCTGGAATGCAAAGCCTGTTGGGTGAATCCATAAACAGAATGGAAGGGAAGGGGGGGAAAAACACAGAACTCATGCCAAGCATGTAAACAATGTGGATGATAGAATCCACATTGGTGATCAGAGCTTTAATGGATACATTCACGGTTGAAAAGAATTTTAGATTTTTTCTTCAGTTAAACACTTGCATGTCCTTCAACCCTAGTAATTCTGCTCCTGAGTATAAACCCAAAAGATAGTGTTGCATGTGCACAGCAGGTGATACAGATAAGAATATTTAGAACAGCAATATTCTTACCCTGAAAAGCATATCGCAAGGAGACTGATCACAAATCATGCTACATTCATTCATGGAAATGTTATGGTAAAGTGGAAATGAGATACCACTGTGTGATAGGTACAGAAGATTCTCAATCATGGTGCTGGGCAAATCAAGCAAGTGCCCAGAAGAATACATATATAGTATAAAATATTTTTGTAAATCTTACAACTAAATCAAATTCCATGCTTTGGATATTCTTGATTTATTTATCATTTTATTTGTATATTTTTAACTTAGAGAATCAACAAAATTAGTAACACTAAGGAGAAAACTAGGTGATAGACTAGAGAACATTCATTGGCAGATGTAGTTATCATTAATGTTTTAGTTCTTGGATGGAGAAATAAGTTCGTTGGTATTCATCATATCATTAAAGTATATTCTTGCCTACACAACATAAAAGTGGTTTGTGAGAAAATTAAAGATGATAGTTTGACATGAATCAGGCTGATGATTCACCAGTATTACCCACTTGAGTTCCATTTAGGAAAGATAAATTCTGATGAACACTTTCCTGTGGCTAAGCCAGCTCGTATCTGTGAGTTATTGCCAAATTTCAGAGACATTTCAGCTTTTCTGACAAATTTGTTTTCAAAAGATGATAATTTTAAACAAGTGTTTGTTTTGTTTGGTGTAGAAAAGCCATAATTTTAAGTCTTTGCACTTTTCCCCCATCTGAACAAACAGAGAAAGTAGCAAACCTTGTCAGGCGAGGCACTGGGAAAGCATGTGCTGTTTGCCAGTCTTTTCCTGGGTGCACCACCAGTCGGGGTGTGAGGAACGGTTTCTTCAGCTTTGTCTTTCCAGACAGCTCTATCTGTGCACATGGTCATGATTTTTTTCTTTACAACTGATATAGTGACTGCTAAATATTTTATACATCTTGTTGAGTGTGTCTTCACCAGTTATTCTGGCAGAATTCCCTGTTAACATCTTCACGGACATTATTACAAACATGGTGACCTAGGAGGAATAAAACAAGCTTATTATTCATGCTTTTGCTTTCATCCATCTGCAAGAGAGAGAACCAGGTTAACCTAGCCTCTCAGCCAGTCTTAAATGTATCTGCAAAACACATTAAAATGTGTATCTTAGCAATGTGTCACTTAATAATTGTCTTCTTGCAGGTTGGAAGCCTCATGAGACCCAGAACAGATTTCTGGTTTTATTCAATGTTTTCCTTTTAATGAGAGGACCTGGGAGAGAAGAGCAATAGCTATCTGCTCGGTGTAGTTACTGGGGATTCAATACTTTAAAAATTGCTCCTGTGGTGGTATTTTCCATAACTTTTCCTAACCAAGACACATCTCTTTCCAGCTACTGGTATTTTATTTCAAATTAACATTGTTAATTATTAAATCATAGTCTTCATGAAAGTAGTGCTGTGGGCTTTCTCAGGTGGCTTTATCTGCTCAACTCCACCCAAATTTAGAAAAATATTTTAATAAAGAGGCTCTGGCCCCTGGTTCTCTCAGGTGAACAGAGTGGAGCTCATGTGCTTTCTGGATTCAAAGGAAGGCCTTAACTTCCTGTTTTCAGCCGTAATTTTGGTATCTATTTGCACATAGACTGTTGAAATTATTCAGGATTTAAAAGACAAAGAATGATAATTTTTGTAAAAAAAAAATAAGATTGGGAAGTTAGGGGACATAAAGGTATGGGTAAACCTCAGTGCAGTATGACGCAAACAGAAGCACAGTTGCAAGGTTTCCAACTGAACAGTGTACCATAATCAAAGCAAGAAAGTTGCACTAATTTATAAAACTCAATGGCTAATTACACACTGATCTGATGGTTGGCCCCATCACATGTGGAAACACTCACTTGCATCTATGGTGAGAAGTGCATGAAAACATACCAACAGGTGGAGACTAAACTCTACCTGTGGTGGCCTCTAGCATTTCTGGGAGTGCTGACTGTGCGATTCTCCTTCCTGGCAGCCACTGTGCCAGCCAAGTGTAATTGGTCTTCATAACTCTTGATACCAGCAGATTTAAGAGCACCAGATTTCCTGAGAATTCAAAACAATTTTACAATCACTCATTCTTCATGAATTATCCAACATATATAACACGGCAATCTTAATCGGCTTGCACATTCATATTTTAAAATATTTTAGTCATACAAATTCAAATCTGCCTTCTTCCAAGTTGTCAGGTAAAATTAGTTTTCCTGGGCCATATATGTATCCATTCTAGTACATCTTGCTGCCCTTGGCTAAACCAGTATGAGGTGCACAAGACTGAAGAATCAGGCGCATGAACTACATATTCTTTCAAAAAAGAATTTTAGGGGCCGGGGAGATGGCTCAGTGGAATAAGTGCTTCCCTGGCAAGTGCAAGGGCCT
>NDGM011221212.1:10839-23390 GCA_002564305.1 Octomys mimax
CAAAAAAAAAAAAAAAAAAAAAAAAGGATTTTCCAATGAGAAAATATATTTCAAAGAACCTCAAACCCTGAACTATAGGACTACTGAAAAAAGTACTTCACTTTATACTGTATGCTTTTCTTGAGAGCTTATTTGGAGGTTCTAGCAGGGGAGCGCAGCTACTCCTATACCCTTGACGGAGGAATGGTCCTCCTCTGTCGGGGGTGGTTGTCCTCTTCGACCAAGTGTGCAGCTTCAGGAGGGATGCACATGGATCTTTGAGGGAGGAAGGGGACACCCACCTAGCCAGCCAGATCAGCCGAATCAACCCTGGCGATCAATGGGGTGACAGACGTCACAGCCAGATCGCCCTCACACCTATATACTGTATGCTTTTCTGACAAATTTTAAATTTAGCTTTTATAAATAAGACTACATTTTGAATGGACTGGAAAGGTCACTCTTTAAAACATTAAAAAACCTTCAGTAAATCAAAACAATTGCATCCCATATTCACTGTATTAATTATCTGTGAACACAGCTTCAACCAACACAGTTTATCACCTCAGCTTCTGTGGGACAGTGTCTGGGCACAGCTTAGCTGGGTTTCTGGCTGCCAGGTCCTGTGAGGGTAAAAGAAAGGTGTTATCAGGGCTGCAGTCTCCTCCAAGAGTTGGGCAGGAACCAGACAGTCTTTATGCGTCCTTACAATAACATGGCTGAAATCCAACCTCTGCACTCCCCTAATAAGCTGCCTTTCCTAAATCTCCCCCCATACAGCTCATGGCACGTCAGGTCTTCTAATTAGATCAAAATTGCTAGAGTCCTTGACTCCTCCATTTCTATTCTTTCCACATGCCAATCTGTCAGCAAATCCTAATCTCCCTTTCAAATAAACTCAGTATATGGTTACTTCTCACAACTTCAATGACTATGATCCTGATGTAGGCCACTGTCACCTCTCGAGGGGACTCTTGCAATAATCTTCTGACATCTCCACCTTGCTCTTTTAATCAACTCTTAACATAAGGTCTGTCAAATGTTAATTTTGCTCAAAACTTTATCTTCCCAGCTGGGACTAAAAGACAAACTTTCCAGCATGGTGCCAATACTCCACATTTTCTACCTCCCACCCTCACTTGCTCAGCACCCTGACCCTACCTCCCTTCATCATCCCGCTTGCTCACTCTGCTGGAGCACTGAGCTCTGTGGGCCACTTCTGAACTCTACACAGGCCCCGTCCAAATCCGGGCCCTCACACCTCTTTCCGCAGCTCTCTTCCGGCAGCAGCCACAGGGATATCTCTCTGTGCCTGAGAATTTTGTCAGGTGCCTTCTTCTATCCCCTCAGTGTCTTCCTTTGTCCCCTTGTTTAAGGTTGCATCACTCCTGTGACCTCAAAGTCCCTCCTGTCCTTGCTATCTCTTTCCTCAGAACATAGCTCTATCCAGTATCCTATATATTGTGCTGAATTCATGCTGTTATTTTCTACCTTCCTATTAAAATGTAAGTTACATAAGGCAAGAATTTTATTTTTGTTCAATAATATTCTCCTAGTACCAACATCTGTGTCCAGGTTATATGTTTATATTTTCACTAATTGAAATAAGTCCAGGTGGGCTTGTAACAAAGCAGAAAAATGCTGGTATTATGCCTCGACAGAGTACTGTGGTTAATTCAAGGGAAATAGTTTCAAAGGGCCCAACTAGTTTGTTGTTTTTTTTTTTTGGTGGAACCAGGGATTGAACTCAGGCCCTTGTGCTTGCCAAGCAAGCGCTTATTCTACTGAGCCATCTCCCCGGCCCCTCCAACTAGTATTAAGTAGAGGAAAGAGGTCTACTTTAGTAGTCAAGGAAAGAGGCCTACATTAGTAGTCAAAGTAAGAGGATGATAATGGTTTGACCTAAGGTTGCAGCAAGAAAGATGTGAGAACTTGTTTGATTCAGGATGTATGTTGAAGAAATCCTGATCAAACTTACTGATAGGCCAGACATCGGATATGAAGAAAGGAATAGAATCAAGGATGCAAATTTACTGATAATTCAGATATTGGATATGGAGAAAAACACTGGAATTAAAAGTGGTTCCTTAATTTTTGACGAAAGACATTAATGAGGAGAAATTTGTGTTAGAGGAGGAAATGAAAAAGCTGCTCAGCCTAAAGAAGAAAGTATTTTAAGCAAGTGAACTGTATCAACCATGTCAACAAGAGGTAGAATAAGACAAAGAACAAATATTTCATATTGGAGTCTGTTAAAATGAAATTTATTTGGGAACTTGGTAGTTGTTATTTCAGTAACATGTTGGTTAGGATCAATGACTATCATGTGGAAGGGTTAGGGATACAAAAAGGATGAGATAGCAATTTAGCCAAATCTCATAGTTTTGTTGTGAGAGGGACATGCTTATCAGCTGGTAGAAATTATCAAGAAAAGAAAACTGCTAGCAATATGGCAGGTGGCTGCAAAGGAAATGGTAGGAACAAAATATTTTTGAATGGATGGGTAAATGAGAGCCAAAACCAGAGTGGAGGGGCATTGAATATCTACATAAAATTCATTAGAATAAATTAAGACTTGAATGGCAGGCCAAATAGCTCAGTGGATTTGGCCGGAGCTCAATCTCCAGGCCTGCCCTGAGACTGGGCGTGGTGGCGCACGCCTGTAATGCCAGCTCTTGGGAAGCTGTAAACAGGCGGATCACTATGAGTCTGAGCTAGCAGTGAGACCTTGAATACCCTATAGACCCTTCCCTAAAAAATACATCATCAATCATCATCATCATCATCATCATCATCATCATCATCATCATCTAAATTACGACTTGACTGATGGGCCAGCTTTTGTGGTCATCTGAAGCATTAATCTGCTTAAGTATAGACTCATAGTAAGGTGATATTAGGAAAACCCTGGAAGAGAAATTCTCTGAGAAATGACATGGAGGAAGAGACAAAGGAGTAGAGCACAGAGGCCAGGACTCCATGTTGCTGAGCTACCATATCCAGCAAGGGTAGCAAGCAACACATGGACAAGAAGTGAGAGAGTGAGGAAAAGCAACAGCATCAATGCCCTGGAGCCTCTGTGGGTGAAGGGAGAGAGATTTACTTAGCTCTCAGTTTGTAGAGATTTCACGCCATAATCATCAGGCTCCAATGCCAGGTGGCTTGGAAGAGGGGCAACAGCTCATGGCAGCAGAAGACAGCAAAGGCAACAAGAGACAGGGAAGGAAGAAACCTTTCTGTCCCTCATATTGTATGCAGGCTCCCTGCACTAGGATGGGTGCAACACTCACACCCATAATCCCAGCACATTGATTGTACTAAAAAATCAATCATACACTCTAGATTCAGCTACCTCCAAAAAAGCCCCCTTTAAAACGGGGGACATCTAGACACAACTCTAACAGAAGGTTAGTAGCTGCAGCCTCGGAGAGCAGGGCATCTGATGCTCGGACAACCTGGAGAGCCTGGGAGAATATGGACTCTTAGGGTGAAGCTTAAAGAATCTGATTGTGTGGCTCTGGTCTGTGATTGGATGGTCTCTAGATTCCTAAGTCACCATAGTAATTCTGATCCTGTCTTTGGGAGAAAGGCAATCAGGAACTACTGAGAGGTAATTCATATGGGTATGGAGGGCTCACCTGGGGGGAAAGCAGTCAAAGAGGAGAAGAGATTTGAGGACATTGATGGTGGCAAAGGAGCTGAGTGACTCATTTATTCCAGGGCAAACCCAAGTTGGCCAGTTTCTCTGGTAATAAGCTCTCTGGCTATTAGAGACATAAATTTCTTCAGGGATAGAGAGAGTGAGAGAGAATCCAGGATGAAAGATTTTAAAAAATAAAAATGAATACTTCACCTAGATGTCCTAATGGAGAGTACAATGACCACAAAAACACCACTTCGAATGTATTACATCGGGGTGGGAAGAGCTTGGAAAGCACTGGTATTTTATTTAGCCTGGGATTTTGTCATCAGGTAGAGACAAATGCTTTCTTCAGTTTGAAGTAATTTCTTCCCTCCCTAGTCAGACATCATGAGACTCTTACTAGCCTTACCCCAGGCTTTGCGTCTGTGCGGAACGCTTACACAGGACATTGAGAAAACTGAACACAAGCCGCTTGTCATTCTCTATTGGTTCAAGTTGTAAAATATGTTTGTTTTTTTTTTAACTCCAAGTATGCATTTAAAAAGAGCTTCAAGCTTACCCAAAGGGCCAGGTCAATTTGAGCAGAGTGTTTGGTGCAGAATGCTGACTTGATACTGTTGAAAAGAGGAAAGCAGCCTGCCAGCAGGGCTTGAAAGACGGGAGGAGGCATTGCCCCTGCGGGGACACATTCACCCCGGAGCCGTAGATGTTGGCCACTCCAGGCAACTATGAGTGGGATGACAGAATTCTGGAGATTAGATATGTGAGGCACACAACGGGAGATACGTATTTAGAGATGGCTGGACCCTCACATTGTCTCCAACTATGGCTAGTGTGCACACACAGTTTCACTGTGCTAGTTGGTGCGGGCCATAGCAAGGCAGGCAGGCAAGTGAGGTGAAGACCTCAGAGTTCCTCAGCTCAGTCCAGGCTCTGAAATGTGCTAGCTTTACAACTCTGGCCCAGTTATGCACTGTACGTCTGAGAAAGGCAGTCATAATAATAGTTAGCTTCTAGGATTATGTTAAAAATTTAATGAGCGAATGCATGACAAGCTCTTCCTACAGAGCCTGCTCAACGTAAATGTTGAAAGCACTGTAGACGTTATGGGGTTGTTGTTCAGTATACTAACAATCTCGTAAGTGAATCTCAAGCATGTCACAGCAAATTTTGGCATCAACATGGACATTAACATGAGAAAAACAAAGAAATGTAAATAAACGTTTTATCTAAGCCTCTCAGAAATTTTATTTTTGTTTGAGCTGGAAGCTCGTGAGATTAAAATGAAAGCCTAAGTAGCATAGAATACAAAAGCAGGATTTTAAATAATGAAATGAGAACAAAATATACACCAGGCTTCATGATGTAGCAAGCGTCTCTATCATTAACTGCGCTCAGTGGCTTGGAGTCTCGTCTAACAGGTGCCTCTTCTCATCTAATTCAATTCAGCAGACATTTGCTTACTCTGCTTGCTTTTGTGCCAAAAACTCATGTGAACACTACAAGAAAGAACAGAATAAATGTATCAATAAAAGAACGTGATAGAAGAGTCCAGAACATAGAGAGCAGTTTCTGGGGTCATGTTGAAATTGGGCATTTCAAGGCTGTACTTCTTCATCTATTAAATGGCGGTAATAGTAACACTGACTTCTGCACAATTACTGTAAAAATTAGGTGAGATGAGAAATTAGTGCGTTACTTCTGTGACAGTGCTCATTCTAAACGCTGATAACCACACATCCCTTGTCCGTGCTCTTACCTCTTACTGGCTGCCCCTTCCCCCTCCCCTTTGTTGGGCATTGTCTTCCGACTTCTCTCTCCAGCCTCCCTCACTGGAGAAAACTCATATAGGATCATGGCTTTAAATAGCCAATAAGCATTTTGCATAAAACAAGCACAGTATCAAAAATTCGATAATCAATATTATTAAGTAGTCAGCATGTAATATTATTTTATACAATGTTTTCAAAAACAAAAGGCCCCAGTATGCGGCATTCGCCGCATATCACTAGCTTAAGTGAAGACAGATCAATATTAATTGATTTTTCTCAAGGGCCAGTGAGGTACTGGGCTTTGCCCACCCCCTCTGAGCTGCAGAATCGTATCATCCACTGTCCAGTACACACATTTCAATATGTGCACAGCATCTCATGCTTACCAAGTCAGAAATAACTGCTGGTTCCTCACCCACACTGCCCTTCCCTCAGCATGTTTCCAACATGCATGCACACACACACACAAAATTTATAGAGTCTGGTCTTTCTTATCTTATAGAATAGCTCTACCATTCACAATCAGTCCACAGCTAACACCGGAAATCCTCTCGATTCCACGTTTCCTTCATTCCTCACATCAGTCTATCAGCAAGTGCTCACCATACTAATTTGAAAATTGATCTTGAATCAACTTCTCAATCTCCATTTCTCCAAATCCAGTTCCAACCCTGCTCATTTCCACCCTGAGTTGCTGCGGTAGCAGGCTACTGAGTGTTCCTGGTTCCTTCCTTGCCTCCTGGAGCAGAAGCCAGAGGCTGTTCTCCAGGTGAGGTGGGCACGCAAGCTGCTCCCGCTGCACTGAGAAATGCTGCCCACAGCTGGGGCCTTCTGACCTGACGCCCTTAGCATCTTCCACTTTCCTCCTGTTCATTGCAGTCCAGAAATCCTAGTCTTTCCTCTGTGCCTTGGTCAGGAGTACAGCATCCCCACAACCCCAAGGTGTTTGAACTTGCTGGTTCTTCTGTGTGAGGTGCTTATCCCCACGCACCCCAGTACCTACTGGCTGAACATTCTAGTCTCAGCTTATCTGTCACCTCCTAGGTTAGGCCCCCTGTCACTTTTCTTTATAAAATAACAACCTCCATTCTCTTCCTACCACTTCATTCTCTCTCACAGCACTGATCACTACTTTATATATCACTCTATATCACATGTTCACTTCTATTTTGGGTAATATTCTGTCTCCTCTGTCTCTTGTCTGTGAGTTCTTTCTTGTGGCTCCTGGTGTAGAATAGTGACTATTCATATGCATACATGAATTCTGACTGGATTTAAAATACAGTGTTTGTTAAAGTTATTTGTAGCAATATAAAGTTAGAAATTGCTTAAAAGTTTGGTTACATCTCAAGTTCCCTCTAAATGGCACAAATGTTCAGAGTACAAATTAGTATATATAGAATTACACTTGAAAAGATTAAAAAATAGATAAAAATTTGTTTTAACTACGGTTGTTGGGGCTGGGGAGATACCTCGGTAGAATAAGCCCTTGCTTGGCAAGTGCGGGGTCCTGAGTTCAATCCCTGCCACAAAAACAAAAACAACAAAAAAAAACTACAGTTGTCTCTGAATAAGGGAATTGAAGACCATCATTTTCTCTTCTTTCTATTTTTGGTGTGTTGTCCATTTATATTTATTATTGATTAGATTAGATTCTCTTTGGCAAATAATTTATGATTTTAAGCCTTCAGAATAGGAAAGCATATGCAGCAGCGAATAAGATTAATAAAACTTTGAAAGCATAACATTTTTCATGGATGACTGAGAGAACTAGCAGGATCAGTGTAAAGCAAATCTGTCATTTATAGTCACCGTGGTATGTGTTTTTGACCCATCAAAAGAGGAGAATGACTTAGGCTAGTGACTGGAGAGGGTGGAAGTGAAAGCAGACAGCATACATTTTGCTCATTGTTCAGTTTCACATTCAGTGCTGAGAAGAAGGGAGGCGGACAGTATTTTTCCTCAGGAGCTCCCCTTCCTGAGTTGCTAAGCAGTGCAGGAGAACCAGTCACAATGAAATTTCAAACCAATAACAAATAATCTTTAGTACAACTATACCCTCTGATATTGCCCAGGGTTACTTAAAATAAAAATTAGTTGTTGCTTACCTGAAATTCAAACTCAATGGCCGTTGTATATTTCTATTTGCTAAATTGCACCAACCCAATTTTGAAAGAGCCCATACAATTAGAAGAATAGGAGAAGGGGGCTTGTGAGGTGTATGAACCTATTGCAGTGCTGGACTATTACTTGGGTCCAAGCTTCAGTGAGACATTTGAAAAGGTAAGACAATCAGATATTTGAACAATGACCAACTGGATTGTTCTTAATGTTAAGGGATTATGGTTAATCTTTAAAGTATGGTAATAATATTGTGGCTATAGTTCTACTAAAATGGGCTTGTCTTTTTAAGAATAGATATTGAACATTAACAGTGAAATATAACAAGGCCTGATGTTTACTTCAAAATAATCTGGGTTGAAGGCATGCAGATAAATAGATGGAGTTATAGATGAGCCACAACTAGCTCAACCTACCAGAAGCTGAGGCTGACTGATGAGTAGATGAGATATAAATGCAGATGTTTATAATATGTGGTATATATCTAGCAGTAAAGATATGTCACGCAAATAGCAAGCCAAAGAAGATGGATGCTATCATCTATATTAATATCAAACAAGGTAGACTTCAAGGCAAATTCTTTACTGATGAGGAAGATTCATGGAGAAGATTATCTTACTAGGACATACGCTGTTGCTATATCAAACTGATACTATTGTTTCATATTATATAAAAGAAAAATTGACAAACTAGGAAAAATTGATAAATCCATCATCAAGGTGGGTGATTTTAATATAACATAAGTGTATAATAGGTAACAGAAAGTAAAAATCAGTGAATACATTAGAAAACAATTATTCATTCAATAGTCATGTAGACTCCTTCTCTAGGGAAGCAGGTAGCGCATGTCTTTTTCAGACATACATGTAATGTTCACAAACATCATCTATGCACCAAGTATAAAGAAAGTCCCATTATTACATGCCTATAATCTCAGCACTTTGGGAGGCTGAAGCAGGAGGATCACAAGTTCCAGCCCAGTCTGGGCTACTTAGTGATTTTGTAAGACCCTGTCCCAAAATAAAAAGTGAAGAAAGGGCTGGGTGTACAGTTCAGTGTGAATGCCCTGGATCCAATCCCCACCACTGCAAAAAAGCAATTAATTATCTCATTTTATTTTAGTTATCAATACATTAACTGTGCAAATTAATAGAATTCACCATGGCATTTCCACACGCATGTGTCAGGCATGGTGCTGTCTATCCACCTGCTTCTACCTTCTCCCTCTCTCCCCACCCCCTGGGCTCCTCCTAATCCTTACAGTGCCTAAATTGGCATAAAATAAATTAATTCTCTGACAATAACACTGTAATTTACAAATTGGTAATAATAGACAATGAAAAATCCATACATGTGGAAAATTTTAAACCCACTTTAAAATCACTTGTAGTCCAATATGAAATTAGGAATCACAGCTTCATCATCACCAAGACTCAGGAGATGCTTAAAAACCATTACGTGGAGTTTTAGAAGCTCCTAATAGATAAGAAAGGCTGAAAATCCATGCGTAAGGTATTCATGTTAAAATATTAGAGTCATCCCCAAGAACTTGAAAGGCGTGACTAAGGATAAGAACAGACATTATAGGATAATAAAATAAGAATACAATAAAAAGAAAGAAATCAAGAAGATTAACATTTCTAAAATATCTGGCCAAGGGGAATAATAAAAAGGAAAAAAATATAGCAAACAATTCTAAACATAAAAAGGGATGCAGTTAGATCTAGACAAGATTAAACAGATAAAGGAAGAGCTAAATGAAAAATGTTTATAGATAAATTTATATAAAATGTATCTTGTCAAGACCAACTTGAAATGAGATTGGAAGCCTAAATAATCTTGTAACTGTACTCCAGAATAAAGTCAAGAATTCAAAATCTACGTACAACAAAAACATTAGGCTGAAAAGATTTTATAGGAGAATGTTATCAAGAATGTTATCAGTAAAGAGGTCTTTTCACCATTTTGGTAAGTTTATCTAAGACTAAAGATAGACTAATCCACAACTCAGTTTAGAAGGCTGGCAAAACTTTCACCAGCACCCACCCCATATACAGAAACACCACACCCACACCCACACCCACACCCACACATACACACTCGTGTGGCCACATTCTTATGATTCCTGCACATGCCTGGGAATGTTAACAAAGCCAGGAGAAGTCATCTCTGGCTCAGAGCAGTCTAATTCCTTCTCCCTAATGTAACAGAAAACTTGCATCTCCTCAGAGTGCTGGGTCCACAGCTCTCCATTTCAACCTGGGTGAAGCTTATGCTGAGGGAAAAAAGCTAGTGGCTACAGAATAGGAGCTGTGTGTTGTCATTTAATGATAAAGTTCACAACCAAATAAGAGTAAATAATGCTGCTTGGCATCATTGCATATGTAATAAAGTACGAAGAAATGAAAGAGAGCAACAAACATAAGATTCAGAAGAAACACTTCCAGAAAGGCAGAGAAAGGGATATATTCATGCAGGAGAGCCCCGCCCTGATATTAATAATGTTTTCTTGCTTTGGGTTATAAAAATGGAATTTTATATTTAATGATTATGCTCTACAATTGCAACATGTATTATATTCCGTGTTGCTTATTTTTAAGTCCAAATCACACTATAAGATGCAAATCTTGAATGTACAGCTTGGTGATTTTCACATATATCTGTAGCCATATCATGTCCTTTTTATACCAAATATTTCACAATACAAATGAAAACTGATTCTGACATTTATCTGTAATTTGAACCTTTTCTTAAAACAAAGTCCATTAACAGTAAGTTCATCACTATGTCACCATTCTTATCTCTAAGGATGTGGCTGCTCCAAAAGAATTCTAATATTACTGCTAAAATTCCAGCGCCACTTAAGAATGATAAGGCGTGAGTGACTTTTGCAGGAAGAAAAGCTTTTTCATACTGAAATAGAAAAGTTGTTTACAACACACATGTTTTAATAAATGGGCTTGCTCAAGGTCGATGCAGAGTGCCGTGGAAAGCGATGCGGCAGCCTCGTGAGGACGAGCAGTGAAGCAGGGGCCCGACGGCTTTTGCAAGGGCTGTTGAATTCTAATTTCCTCCCACAAGCTTCACACTCTACCTGGTTGGGCAGGCTGGCTTTCTAAACCTCACACTACTCTCAATCAAACGCATAACCTTTTTTTTTTTTAAATTACCTGCCCATTCAAAATACACCAGATTTGGCACAAACTTAATTCTTAATATTTTAATATGCGTCCACTGAGGAAAAGGTAACCAAACTTTACCCCACCCCTTCCATGTTGGTTTTTTATGGCAATAACGAAATGTCTGAGATAATCAGTTTATAAAGATAAAGAGTTTTTTTGGCTCATGGTTATGGAGGCTCCAGACCGTCGTTGGTTGACTGACTTGAGTCTGAGGTGAAGCAGCACAGCATGGCCTCAGAGTAATAGAGTAACAGAGTAACACTGCTCACACCACAGCCAAGAAGAACAAGAAAGGAGGAAGGGGAGTGGGCCCCATGATCCCCTTCAGATGATCTGAAGATCCCTCTAAGACCCCACCTCTTGAAAATCCTATCACCTCCCAACATTGCCACCCTAGGGATTAGGATTTAATATATGGGCCATTGGGAAATGGCCAACATCCACACTAGGGCATTTCAAACGCCAAACATGGGTTGTGCAATAATCATGGTTTTATTAGTTTTCATGAGAAAGAACTGTGCATTACTCAAGCGATCTGGCAGCGAACAAGACTTGAAGCAGTCGTGATGTGAGCATCCGGAAGAGTTCTGACGGCCACTGGAGGCCACGCAACAGATGGAATCAGCGAGAAAAAAATAGCTGCTCCTTTTTCCAGTGAAATGGTTGTTACCATGTCAATTGATTCTACATCTGTTTAAGCCTCCCCAAACTTGGAAATTTTTATCATAATGAAAAAGATTTTTTTTTTTTTTTGGCCCAACTTCAGAAGGGTAAAGCGTGTCTCTTTTATTTTGTCACACTAAAATGAATGCAAAACTCCTGTGGGCTTTCAGATCATGTACTGTAGATAACTTCAGTTTAGAAAAAAATTATATACAGTCTTTTCTCACAGAATTAATCAATTTCATATGTTTAAAATGGAATTTATAAATACCTTAAATTCAAGTTAGTTCTTTGTGTCTTCTATAATACACAGCAAACTTTTTAACATAACGTGTGCTTGATAAATATCTTGTTAGTCCCATAGAAGATGGTTTCTGCTGAGGGGTGAAACTCTGGTCTATATTGATGTAAGGACAAGACCTCAGGACATGGTGTCAGGGAAAGGAGAGGAAGCCACCTGTCACTATTAAAAGCAGGCACTGAGGCCAGCATTTTTATTTTCCTTATACTTAATTCAGACAAAGCAATCGAAGATGAGTATTACTCCAGTTACTGTCACTGCCATTACTCTTGTTTTATTTTAACTGGGGAATAAACAGATGTTCAGGGAGCTTGCTAACTATTTAGAACCACAGAACCCTGCGTTGACAGGATTTACTATTGATTTCTGACTCCCAACCTTGCACCATTGTCTCATTTTGTTTTTCCCACTAAGATGTTGCCCATTTTTCTCTCTAACCAAGAATATGCAAGAGACAATTAAAATAAAATCTTGATCTTCTCTGGTTCCATTCAGGTTGACAGTAGGAGATAACGGGGTGTTTTTATTTCTCAGTTTC
Organism: Octomys mimax; assembly: GCA_002564305.1. Lineage (NCBI taxonomy): Eukaryota > Metazoa > Chordata > Mammalia > Rodentia > Octodontidae > Octomys > Octomys mimax. The sequence goes on from NDGM011221212.1 coordinate 23,039, forward strand.
AGGATTTCTATATTGCAAAATTGTCCATATCCAACTATGAATAAAGACTTCATACAACTCCGAGCAGCCAGGGCTCAGGACTTGATTATGAGCCTTACTTTATTTGGGAGGTATATCCTGGGAAGAACATGCAGAGCATTGGATGGGACTCTTCTTGGTGGATGGGTTTTGCTAGGATACTGAGAACTGCTATTAAGATAGAAGATTACTTTATCTGCCTCTTTGCTAGAGGTGAAGACAATTGTCGATCATGAAAATGAGTCAAGCCCAGGGAGATAGCTCAGTGACATAAGTGCCTGCCTGGCAAGTGCAAGGTCCTGAGTTCAATCTGCAGTCCTGGAAAAAAAAAGGA
>NDGM011221222.1:254-11544 GCA_002564305.1 Octomys mimax
AACCATTGTTACTCTCCTAAAATCTTGTTTTGAGATTTTGTACCATTGTTTTTATTTTATTTTCTTTAAAATACAATAACTGATGTAAAAAAATTATACTTGAATCATATATGTTAGAAAAGTAATCCCTATTATAAAAATGGTATCTGAACATTTTCCCTAGACAGCCTTCTTCCAGTTTTACTGTTACTTTCTTTTTGCTTTCATGATTAGAAGGACATTAAACTGGTGAAATACAAGCAGAGTCTTTTTGGAGAATATTTCAAAATCTACCGATTCCAGAATAAAGGAAGTAAACAGCAGCTGTATAAGGGAAGAGGACTTTAATATGTTTCTGCTTCGATATGGGTGACGTTTATTCAGGTTAGTTTGCGTCATTCTTCAATTAACATGGACAGTGGGTACTTGGAGCCTGAGTTGGCCACTTTTGCTTTTCTCTGCTCTGAATATCACCATGAAAAGCACATTAAACAAGTCTATTCCAAATTCAGATGTGTAAAGTGGAGAAGGCATCCGGAAAATCCTAAATTATATGATTCATTTCAAACTTCTTTCAATATCTGGTTAATGTCATTGTGATAACCACTGTTAAGTAAAATTTAACTACCCTGTAGGAAAAAAGACCACTTTTATGAAATCAAATCTTTGCAGAGTTTGGTAATTTCTCTACTAGACCTTTGCCATTAAATACTTTGCCAACCTTCTGTGGAATCTGTGCCAGGTCTGAAGCAACTGCATTTGCCATGGCTTCTGTCATGGTACTGACCATTGAGCCCAGAGAAAATACCACAATTCCATGTTCCCCAGAGCTTTGCACAAAATTTTCCATTTCCTGTGCAAAAAGAATTGCTTCCATTAGAAAAACATACAAGAACACAGCAAACTCTTTTGAAAACTGTGTCATTTTTTTTAAAAATTAGGTAAATAATTCAATTATGGGAATATCTGGTAAAAGTTTCATGAGATAAATTTTGCAATCTTTAAAAGTATAATTTCAATGAAATGTTTGTGTAATCAATGCCACAATAATTATTTCTTGTACAAATACAAATTTCTATTAATATATTTACTTAAAGTCAATATGAGTTTTATTAAAGTCTTTACTCTTCTTTATGTTTTCATTTACTTCTAGAAAAACTGAATTTATTCATTTTCTCTTCCCTTTTTGTTATCATTTACTCTTATTTTAGCACATGAACCATTATTGAAGATTTTTTTGTCACCCATGTACACAGGTATAACATACACAAACGTATTTCATTTAATCTGAAGTTTCTTTTATGGCTTATTTAGTGTTACCAATGCTTCTTAGCCAAAACATTTGTGATGGTGTGCTAGATAAAAATTTTCAATCATTTCTTACATTCAGTTATTTAGGTTAGTTCTAGGGTATATTTTTATAAATAATTACTCGAGGTGAATTATACATTTTTGTTACGCCTCTTCACATATACTAATGTTACTATGCTATATAGACAAGTCTAAAAGTTGTTAAGAACTGATGCAAGTACAAATTTATTAATTTCTAAAAAAACTAAAATTTGAAAATTTGTACAATGTAGTAATAGATATTACTATTATTATTATTATTGCCATTATTCTATTTTTGGTGTTCTTTTTTCTTCTTTCTCTTCATGTATTTCTTCTCCTAACACTGCTATATTTTAGATGAGATTGCATGCATTCAGGCTGGTATGGGCATAGACTGCTATATATTAATTAAGAAATTTTCATATATATATATATATATATATATATATATATTGTGGAGTTCTTGCAAAGTCTTAATAAATTATCTTAAAAATGAATACTGCGTTTTTACCACTTTATCAGATTTCAGTTCTTATATTTCTGCCAATAAGATGGTAAACAAAAAGAACTTTAAAAAATAACATATATACTCAAACAGGTAAGAAATTTCATTTAGACATATATCTTAGAAGTATGACAATTTACACTATGTTAGATTTTGTGTCCTTTCATAAGAAATGTCATTATCTACAATCCCAGAGTTTATTGTGATTCACATCAACTTTATTTTCATAGAAATTATAGGAATTATGAGTTACTTAATTCCTTTACAGTGGATCTTTTCTTTGCACACATTCTGACAAGTACTGTTGATTTCATGACCATATCTGAGAAGATATCTTCCTGTGGTATCCTACACCTTGGCACATGGTATTAAATAACTTTTTCAGGATAATCCATCTTTGTGTACACTACCTAATATTATGGGTGTAGTGGCTTTGACTCTGCATGCAAAACAAGGAAATGTTAAATTTGACAACAAATATTGCTGTGGGCTCAAAGGATGATGTGGTACAATTTTCTTTATGTAATCTGAAATACTAACAAAGAATTTCAGTGGTTCCCATAATATTTCCTCATTTCATCTTAATCTTGTTGCCTGCACTTATGCATTGCCTTTTAAACAAGTCTATAGCATTTCAGTTTTTGTAACTTGAATTTTTGTCTTAAGATTTATGGGCATCAGACCCCACTTAATGAAATGTCATCTAAAGTGCTTCTCAAACTTTGTATAATTATACCAGAAACAAGGCACCAGTGACATCAATAGACCCACCTGTCATTAATTCTGGACCACTGAATAAATGCTTCTGATATTTTCTTTCAAATATGTTGAATTTCCTCCCCACAAACTCAATAGAAATTCGAATTTAATTGTATGAGTAGAAATGGTATATGTATGAATACATTTGTATAGATTGCAGTCGTTACAAATTGCACGTGTTACAAATACCTTCTAATGCTTCCCAATTTTACCATAATGCGTCTCTGAAATCTCATACATTGATACCATCTTCGGGGATTATTTTAAAGGCAGAAATCTGATAATTGTTTCCTATTTCAACTTTTTTCTGTCTCTCCTGTGTTTTCATTAGACATGGCTGACTATGATCTAGTTTAAATTACCCAACTTGCAAAATCAGCATCATAATAAGCTTTCAGTTCTTGAGATTTGATCTTCACATTTTTAAAAATATCTTTAGTTGTTACAGGTCTCACTATGGAGCTTGGACTCACAGTGATCCTACTGACTTCAGCCTCCACAGAGCTGGAATTACAGGCATGAACCACTTCACCCCGACTCTTTGGTCAGCTCACCCTGTCCTTGGCATGAGGCTGCAGAGGCATGTGGTGTCAGGGTTCAAAGCAAGATCCCTGTGCCTACCTAAGCTTGCCTAAGCAACGACTTTAGTCAGCTGAACTATCTATATGACACCTGTACTTATCATTTTAACAACAGTTCTGTTTTGGTTCTTTACTGTTCATCACTTGGCCTGTTCCTGCACTTGCTCATTTGTCATTATTAGCAATTTAAATGGGACAGAATATAATCAAAAAGAAAGTTCTCTTAGTATTTCAGTGCTTCTCTTTAAAGTTATAATTCACACAAATTTTATTACATTATTGTACTCTACCTTTTCAAATAGCATATAAGATTTTAACGGGGTACAGTGTCTATGTTTTTCTCTTATTTCACATACAGTAGGATACACTAGTCAGCTTATATATTTTGAATAACAATAGAATAAAAATGTGTACAATGAAGATCCAGCCAGATAACTCGGTGAAATTGAAGGCCTATAGAGGAAGATGCAGGATAATTGGGACTGGGAGTGGTGGCAAGCCCATTTAAGTCCAGTGCTTGGGAGACTGAAAACAAGATGAGCACTATATCTGATCTTTGCATGAGACACTACAGAACATGCACTAAATACATAAAATTAAAAACTAAAACATAATGTGAACAATGAGGAACATAATTTAAGGGAACATAATTTAAGCCTGGTGCTTTCTGTGTTCTTTTTCTGATGGGAATGGAATACATACATTAGAGATGAAATCAAAGTATATTTGTTTTCAAACAAAGTCTTACAATACAATTGTTGAATTTGATATGCTACCCCGGCTTGTGTGAACCAGTGGATCTCCTACCTCAGTCTCTTGATTTCTAGTATTACAGGCATATGATACCAAACCCAACTAAAATATAAGTTGCTATTTAGCAAGTGACTGTTTTCCTTTTCTCATATCTTTCTCATTATGAGTCAAGACTGTGAAGGAATAGAGCTAAATATTCTCACTGAAAATTACAACATAATTTAAGGCAAGAATATATTTACCTTAGGCAGAGGTTTGGGAGGTTTGCAATGGAGTCCCCCAACAAACTCAACGTTTGGTAAGGTTGGACGAGGAAATTCCAAATCCCAGTAGCTCCGAATAAGCCACATGTCTGCCTTTTGCATTGTCTCATATAATGTAGTGGGTTTTCCTGTATTTCAAAAGAGAAAAGAAAGTAGAAAAACTTAGATAAGCTTCATTGACAAATATAGGTTATGTATAAATAATAAAAATTTTATATTTTATATACTGGTCAGATGTGTCTGAGAGAAAGATAGATTCAAAAGACACTATGTCTGTAATATTACCTCACTGTATTCCCAATCAGAAGCCGACATTAAAACAATTATTATATAATAAAGCAAGTATTTCTTTCTCTAATCAATTATAAGTAAATATTCAGCTTGAGAGTCAGGTGAGCCTACCATAGCCAAGGAAAAATGTCTTTCAGAAATTACATAGTTTCTACCATTAAAAAATTGAGAACTGATTCAAGTGACCCATGACTGCTATAGGATTGTGGCTGAAATGTTTGCAACTCCCATTGCTTTTGATTCATTTACTAGTACAATACTACATATTAGTCATTTGTAAGCATTTGTTTACATCACTTGGGCAATTTGCAGAACTCACAGAAACACAGATTTGACCTTACACTTCACTGTAAGTCATTCTTTTTTCAAGAGAAAAGCATGATAAAATATAATATATAATTGCTACATTTCTAAAGATATTAAACCTCTAAAATGGATGATTGGTACTGACCCTTCATAGCATGGATAATCATCAGAATATCCAAGTTATAACACATAAGTCTGTGATAAAACATCATATTTTAGAAGAGTGCAGTTGTCCTTTAGATAACACAAATTTCCTTATTAATTTTAGTTTAGGAAACTGATATGCTCATGAAAACAGTCATTCCCTCAATGCTTAGATATTTTTGCTACAAACATGTAACACTTTAATCTCCTAGTCTTCATTCATAAATACATTAGGAAAGTGCTTAACAACTCTTATTTCAAATGAAAAGAATACAAAATTAATATAAAATTGCAAGTTTTAAGTCTGAAAGCATTATGTTAGAACTATGTGACATCCCAGAATTGTCTATGCAAGTAGAGAGCCTCTGACTGCTATTTGACCCTGTAATGTAAATATTTCTGCTATGTCTGTGAGATTGACAGATAATTCCAATTTTTACATTATCACTGCCTATAAAATACAAATTCTTCTTATTTTACTTTCATTCAAACTTATTTGCAAAAGCACAATATTGTAAGGACCTCCCTCTGTTCATTAAAATATGACTTACCTAAAATTTCACTGTACAACTTATTCCAATTTTTCTGATTAAATGTTTCAAACCAAAAGTCAAAGTAAAGCATGCAGATCATGTTTTTCACTCTTTCTATGAAAGTCATTTGACCACTTAAGCCTGAGAGCATAACAGGTACATAAGAAGGAGGAAGTGGAAGCCCCCCTGCCAATTTTTCCACTTGGAATCCAGGGGTGAAGCGAACACTGTAAACGAAGGGTAGTTTCAAAAGCTCAGCCACCAGCTCACCACAAGGAGCAATAGGATCTGCGAGAAGGACATCAAATTTTGATTCTTGTAGTTTTGACATAAGCTTCTTATTGGAAATTACTTCTCTACAAACATTCTCCCAAATACTTGAATATTCCATTAAAATGTTTTCCGCCACTGGAAAGTATTCCAAACATGTGTTTACTGGTACAATATCCATCCACTTAGTGATCAATTCATTGTAAAAGTTTTTCAGTTGTTCTTTACTGGTAGATGTACCAAATGTTTCAAATTTAATACCAGGTGGTGCACTACCATCAACCATAATGAAACTTGAAGGTATCAGAGCTGTCACCTCATGTCCTCTCTGGACGAGTTCTTCTAATATGTTCTTCATAACCAACCAGGGGCTGTATTCCATGGGCCATACCAGAACCTTTCCACAGCTCCCAGAGTGGAAATAACTGCAAAATTGTAGCAGCAACAGAGTTGAGATCCACTTCATGGACATTTTTGTAAAATGCTCTATTTCCTTTCAAATTTGTAACTTTCTGCTGTTACTCCAGTCTACTTACATGGAAAATTTACCCAAGAAGTTAAAAGATAACTCAGACTGGTCAAAGTAATTACATCAAACTGGCAGAGCATGAGGATTGGTGCAGACAGAAAATGCAAATGTGAATTATGATGTGTTTTTATGAAAACATTTCATTTCTCTTATGATTAAGTGATTTCAGCTAGTTTGAACCCAAAGACCAGCATGTGTCAGACATCTGGACTATATAACCAATATAAATATCATACAAAACCAGTGACAAATGCACAGAGACTATATCTGCTGTGTTGTAACATAGATCTAGTGATACAGTACTTAAACTAGTGAAATGCAATTCTTGAAACTCATGACTCAATAAAAGGGGGGTAAGGCAAAATACCTCACTGGACTAAGTGACTGTTTAGGAAAGCGCAGGTACAAGTACTTGATCAACAGCACCACATGTCAAACTAGTTCTGCCCCTCAGGCTTGCTCAGCCTGACTCCAGGCATGGTGGTGAAAGGCTGTAATCCCAGTGCTGGTGAGGCTAAAAACGAGACGATCACTATGAGACTATAAATTTTATTTTATTTTACTTTATTTAGTTATTTATTTATTGTGAAATGGGAGATTGAACTCCAGCCCTTGCTCTTGCCAGCAAAGTGCTTATTCCACTAAACCATCTCCCTATAACAATAATTTTTTTTAAAGTTTTGAAAATAAATTTTGTTAGAATTATGATGAAACATAACACAGATATATAAATTAAATAAAGTATTTTCACATGCCATTTACTGTTTTGTAATACAGTTACAGGAACATAACATTAGAAGTCTCAGGTTTAAATCATCTTGATACTCTGATAACATTGATTTTGTGTACTCTCTCTTTAACAAAATCAAAACAAGGAAAAACAGCAATGATTAGCCTGTTTTTAAGGAAGAGTTCCAAAATAAAGGGAAGATGTGGCAGGATGTGAAGAGCACAGATATTCACAATGGCCACATAAAGAATACTATGCACACAGCTTTCCTCAACCTGTGGTCATTCAGAACAGAGAATGGCTTTGTAAGAGGAACAGAATTAAAAATCCTTACAAATTGCTATTCAAGCTATAGACACATGAAATGTTTGCTGCTGGAACATTTGTGAGTTGAGGCGAGTTTGATGACCTGCCCTTTTATCTCAGTATTGCACTCCTGTAAACAAAGAATTTTTACTGTGTCACATGCTTTATTACCCACACTCATCTTACAGGGGACTCTACTACTTGCACATTTGCAGGGTTTTATGTAATAATTTGCAAGCTTTCTAATTTTTCACTTTGCTAATCTCTGAATCCCAATCTATTGTTTCTGTGGAATCTCTGGTAGCTCTGGAAGCCCTAGCCTGTGTGGCTCTGTTTCCAAAACAAAAAATAATGAGTAACTAGTCTATATTCCTGCTGCTTTTCACATTCTTGATATTTTCCTGTCATCTATGCTGGACCTTGCCACATAGATGAGTTTGTACTCTGAATATTTTAGCTCATAAAACCTTTTAGAAATAGTCAGCAGCATTTACAGATCAAAGACAATTCCCCATGAATGGGACACACATCGGAAGGTCATTCATCTTCATCACCAAACAAGAACTGTGGTTTTTCTTCTATAATTGACATTTGTTCTATATTCTTTTGCCGCTGATCCACCAGTTTTACATTTTCTCTAAATATCCCCCATACAAACACCAAGCCATACATACCTCTATTTCTCTTCAGGGTATCCACTCACTTTCTTCAAGTGTGTACATTTAAAATTATGCCTAATAAATGTACTTTTGTTTCTTACTGATAAATCTTTTATTAATAAGATGGGAGTAGTGACACTGAACTTGCACCCAGGCATGGGACAAGACATGGCTTCCCCATCTCCACATCATAGATGTCCTTGTATCTCCTCTGGAGAGTTATCTTAATTCTAATGTTTCAAAGTAACTAATTAAAACTAAGCATGGGGGTGCATGCCTGTAATCCTAGTACTTGGGAGGTTAAGATAGGTGCATCACTTGTGAATTTGATGCCAACCTGGCCTAAATAGTATGCTCAAGATCAACCTGAACTACATACTGTGACTCTATACCTAAAACATGTAAGGAAAGAAATTTAAAAGCTTCATCAATCCTTGGAAATTAAACAGCATACCCATGAATAATCTATGGAACATAGATGAAGTTAAAGAAAATATTTAACAGTAATTACAAATGAAAATTCAAGTGCCAGCCAAATGGCTCAGCAGATTAATGTGTCTGCATACAGGTGCAGGGGAGGGTGGTTCGATGCCCAGGCCTGCCATGCCAGGCCCACCCCAGGGTCCACTGAGACATCAATCGAGCCTGGGCATGGTTCACTTGCCTGTAATCCCAGCACTTGGGAGGCTGTAAACAGTTGGATCACTACAAGTCGATCTAGTAATGTGACTCTGAACATGCTATAGACCATTCTCTAAAATTAAAAAGTAGAAAAATACAGAAAAGAAAATTCAGATGTAACTTAACAGAACTTCTGGGGTGCAATGGATGTAGTCCTAAGAGAAACTTATAGCAAGAAATTTCTCATCAAATAAAAAAACAAGCACAAATACACAATATTGTAATATATCTTAGTATACATACTAAGGTACTAAACAAAGATTAATTAAAGCTCAAAGAGGGAAAGAAACTGTAAAGATCAGAAAATAAGTTTCTCCAAAGAGGATAATAAATCAATACCAAAAATGAGTCAAATTGAAAAACTAAATAACATTCATAAACACCTGTAAAACCTCATCAAAAAAGAAAAATTCAAATCTATGCAATAAGAAATGAAATCAATAACTGCTGTCATGCAACAGGCATTTTCCATCAGTCATTGATATGCTAAAATTTAAATCCTTACAGAATGTGAAAAAATAAGTTAAAAAATAATGATAAAAATACAAATAATTACAAATTTTTATACAAAAATTTAGATGTCTAACCATATACAATATTGTAGCAGGACAGTCCTATGACATTTGTTTGTGTGTCTTCTTTCATTTATTACCTTTTTTGTTTTTTTCTCAACAAACATTTACTTGAGAGAGAGTACAGCAGTAATTGCTATGACATTAGAAGCTGTTATCTCTAAGCTGTTTGATATTCAAGCAGATACTAATGTTAAGTTCAACAGCTTATGTTTTATGGTAATAATATCATTAAGCTTCCTTTCTGAGGGGTTAACAACTTCAGTTTTCAGAACAAAATGTTAGAGAAAAACAAGGGCTACAAGGAATGCCTACATTGTGGCACTAATACTTAAAGATCAGTTAGAACTCAGGTCATAATAGAACCTCCAATGTAACATCCTATAACTTGGTGGTGCGCCAAATTTTCTAATCAAGAAGATGATGGGACCACAGAGGATAGTCATCCATGATGTAGAGTGTGCCTGAAGAGAGTCACATGGAGAAAAAACGTTGTCTTTCACAGAGTTTGGTTTTTAGTTCCAGAGTCGCCATCTTAGATCGATCCTTCACAGAGAGCAAATTGGTCAAGCAATGGCTATTACTCATGCACATGGCTGACACTGACATAGGAAATACAAATTTCTGTGCAGCATTTCAGAACAAATCCTGACGGGGTTCGACTGATCTTATCAGATACAAACATTACAGTTTTTGGTATATAGGTTTGGCTTTGTCTTGGGCTTAGCCATCCAGCAGAAAAGCATAAAAATGGGGCATAAAAAGTAAAACCCATATTAATATGCTGAGCTGTATAAGGTTCAAGCTAAAACGTGTGACATTGGTAGTCTTGTGGATAACCTAATAATATTATGAACTATTGGACTGTATTGGATTACTTTGTTGAATTCATGCACATAGAATATATGAATGGCAATGTAATATCAATCTCTGACTAAAGTAAACAAAAAGGGGATATAAAAGAAGGACTAGAGACTCATGCCTAGCCCAGGCACAGTGAGTGTGTGGAAGAGCTTCTGGCTACCCTGCATGCGTGGGACCTATTAATGGTCCCAGCACAGGCACAGCGTGGGTGAGACCCACTTCCACACCTTTGGGATGCCCCCCAACACTCCTCAGCACCTCCAACACCCTGCCTGCTGAATAGGAATTTCTGCACATTCTGAGAACTCCCAGACCCAGTCCTAGCCCAGGCCCAGTGAGTGTGTGAGAGAGCTGCCACACCCCTCTACTCCACCTTGTCCCCTCCAGGCTCAGCTCTGACCAGGCATAAAGGACTGGCATGAAACCCTGAAGCTGCAATCCCTGCAGAGAGTGTAGAGGATAGAACCACCCAGCTAGTTGAGGAGCAGAAAATCTTGCCAGAGGGCACAACAGGTTCACCCTCAAGGGCAGCGGCAGGAAGAAGCTGAGCACAGCAGCCAGACCCAAGCCAGGCACAGCTGGATAAACCCAAAATTTGTAGATCTGCACCTGAACTTCAGTACGGGCTAAGATCATAACTACAACGAAGACCTACAACAAAGGTCAGAAGACAGTGCTATACAAAATGACGAGAAGGAAAAAAATGCAACCTCAGAACACAAGCACACCCATAACAAGTGCAGAGGACACTAACACAAAACAAATTGGGAATCAGACAGCTGAAGCAATGAATCAACAGCTTCAGAAATAAAGATCTGCAGAAAGGTATAGAGGAACTCAGATTGGAAGTAAAAAATGAAATCCCTAAATTAATAAAAACTGCAATAAATAATCAAATGCAGAAACATATGGAGGAAAATCAATGCCAACCAAGAACAAGTGCAGAGGACACCAGCTTGGCTCAAATGCATAAATTAATAGCGTCGATAGTAAATAAGCAACAACAGAAAGTTACAGAGGTACTCAGAGCACAATTCTTTTCTGAACAAGAAAAGAATTCAAAGAACTCATAGCATCTAAAGTAAAGAAGCAACTACGGAAACATAGGGAGGAAATCCAATCTGAAAAAAAAAAAAAAAACACAGCAGTAAAAGAATTTATAACTGCTTCAAAGAAGACATTGATAAAAAAAAAATAGAGATTAGAAAAATGACGGATTCCTTGAATGAGCAA
>NDGM011221223.1:328-10420 GCA_002564305.1 Octomys mimax
TGATATATGTGTACCTATGTTTATAGCAGCACAATTTGTGATAACCAAATCTTGGAAACAACCCAGAAGCCCATCACATGAGGAATGGTTGAAAAAGATGTGGTATTTTTACACAATGAAATATTATTCAGCTATAAAGAATGATAAACTCAAAGGCTTTGTATTTAATTGGATGCCACTTGAAGATATACTCATAAGTGGAATAAACCAGACCCACACGTTTAAATATCATATATTCTCCCTAGTATAAGATCTCAAAAGAAGAAATACAAATATAAGGGTATAACACAATTAAAAGGAAAATGAGAACTTGAGGATAAGGCAACGAAGAGAGGGAAAGGAGAAAAGCTAGGAAATATGACAAGGACAAAGCCATACATGTATATGTACAAGATATGTGGGGCAAAGATCCTGAGATACAACACTAGGTTTTTGAAACTAGCAGTTAATTGGTAGGATTCTCACCCTGACTAACTACATATGTTGCTTCCTGTGAACTAAGCAACAGCACTGAAGAGAGCAATGTGTAATAGTATGGTTACACTGGGAATGCCTATCATTCTGGTCTTTTAAATACATACTGCTTGTCATGACACTAATTATTGCCATACTGTCTCTCAATAAATGTTTTTTCAAAAAAAAGGTAATAAATGAAAAAAAGAGAAAAGAAAAAGGTCGTAAGACTGTACTATTACAATGCTGTATATGGTTAGATTTCTAAATTTCTGTGTAAAAATATGTAATTGTTTTTTTTCACATTTTTAAAAGATTTTTTATTTTTTAATTTTTTTCCTTCATATTCTTCAGGGACTTAAAGCTTAACATATCAATACTTGATGGAAAATACCTGTTCTATATTATGCCTAAGATGTTTGATATTCAGACAGGTAGTGATGTTAAGCTCATTTGCCTATGTTGTAGGGTAATAATAATAAGCTTCTCTTCAGAAGACTTAATATCCTATGTTTGCAAACCAAAAATTATAGGAAAAAAAAGGGCTGCAAGGACAGCCAATATTTTGACCTTAGCCATTCAAGGTCAGTGAAGACTCAGGACATATGAGAACCTATACTGGAACAAAATGTAACTCAGTTGTGCCCCAAACTTTCTGATCAAGAAGATTATGGGGTCAAAGAGGAAAGTGATCCATGATGTAGAGTGTCTAAGGAGAGTCATATGGAAAGAAATCACTCTCTCAGGCTTTCACAGAGAGCAAATTGGTCTAGCAGTGGCCTTGACTAATGCACATGTCTGACACTGACAAAGGATCTACAAACTGAGGTACTGAGTTTCAGGGTAAATCCTGAGGGTCTTGACTGACCTTATCAGATACAAAAGTTGCATTTCTTTTATATAAGTCTTGCTTTATCTTGGACTTAGCCATCCAGCATAAATGTGGAAAGGTGAGGTAATAGGGGTGAATGCATGTTGGTATGCTGGGCGTTAAAGGACTCAGATCAACAACTTCTGACATATCTAGTCCTGTGGACGACCCACTACTATTATGGACTGCTGGATTATATTGGAATATTTTGCTGAATTCACACACCTACAATATTTAAATGGCAATGGGATACTCTTCTCTGACTAAACAAAAAAGGCATACAAATGAAGGATCATTTTGTATCTGTATATTTAAAATAGGATAGATATACAGCTACATTCTCTTAATTCAATGAATAAGAAGGTTTGTTCTCATAGTGTTTGTTGATGGGATTCATGTCTACATGTTGTACAATGAATAACCACTGAGACAACAATGTGCAATGTGTTTATTATTGAAACAGTTCTACTGATCTGTTTTGAAAATGCCTCATTGCTATTTGTTTCTCAATAAAATTATTTTTAGAACATGAGAAATAGAAAAAATATTCAAAATTCTGATAGCTAATTCTGAAAGGATTTCTTGAGAGAAGAGAAGTCACAAATATTTCTGCTTTCCTATTTGTCTTTCATTTTTAAATGTATGTGAGTTATTTTTATTATTAAAATGTTTTTAAAATATGACTACAGTGTGGCCTCAATTTAGAGATGATACTATTGAGGAGAAAGCACACTGGTGGACCATGGCCTGATACAAGCCTCTACCATCATACTTAGGACTTTTCCTGAGCAAGCTCTGTGGCTGTTCGGCTCAGGTGGTGATTTAGAGGGACAGATTCAGGGGCTGGGGACATGGTTCAGTAGAATACGCACTTTTCCAGCAATTACAAGGGCCTGAGTTCAATCCTTTGTTCTGGAAAAAAATAAAAAGATACCAGAGGACAAATCCTAAGTTCTGATTCCAAAGGGTGGTCTGAAAAAGCAAAATGCTGAAAGTGCCAAAATCTGAAAAAGGAGAAGGTTTGAAATGGTTTTACAAATTAAAATTGCTTAAATATGGATATTATAATGCAAGTAAAAGAATTGATTCATTTTTCATAATAGAGCAAAGATAGTTCTAATGACATATATTAACTCAGTTTAATCTCCATAACAATCTAATAAAAATGTATAAATTCAGGATGCCTTTCTAAAATTCTTCACACACCACTGTATGCACATGCACCTGAGCACCCACCCACATACACACATACATTTCATTTTTCCCACTCCACACCATCAGAGACATCTGGAATAAGGCACAGTGAAGCAGGACGGGGCTTGTGGAACGAACTTGAATGATATCGAAGTTGAAAGCAAAGGCAACAAAATAGCACAACAATAAGTAAATACATTCCATCACAGTTTTTCACTTCCAATTTCTTTCTGATAAACAGACCATGTTGGTCACATAGTATGGCTGTCACAACAAAATATCAATATCACTTTGCTGTTCCAAATACAGTATCTCCTCCACATTCACCATACACACAAGGAAAAACTAGACTTCAAACTCTTGAGTAACTTATCATCATGATCTCCAGTTACATTCAATCAAATAATCTAATTTTAGTATATTCCTAAAATCTTCCCAAGTATCTTGGCCCAAAGTACTTTAAACTCCACTAGGAATTTTGGGTAAATGAATAGTGTCCATTCTCAAATGTTTTATAGGAAAAAAAGCAGTATTTACAAAATAAAGTGATGTTATTTCTTAGAGTGTTCATAAAATTTGTTTGAGAAGTATCAGAATTGCTCCTTTTTTTTTTACTTGAGCACTGTGGATTCTACACAGGGCCTTCACACCAAACTATAGCCCAAACTCCTTTAAGTTTCTATTTTCAGACAGGGTCTCTACATTGCCTAGGCTGGGCTTAAACTCATGGTCCTCTTGCTTTCCTCTTCCCCAGTGCTGAAATTACAGGTCTGCTCCTCCATGCTCTGCTCAGTGCTGCCTTCTTGAATGACCTGAATATAACCTGTGGACTAAGGCATGGAGGGGAAAGAGGAGGTTAGCATGTTTCTAGAAGATAAAATTGGATGAACAGCAACTCGCACGAGGAAATGTCTTCCTGGGAGTCCAGAAGACCATGCTGCTCACACATAGTTCCTAGAAGGGAGGGCTTCAGGAGAGGTCCCGGGAAGATGGAGCGGGCCCAAGTCAGGAAAGCCCTCCTGAGGGGCTGTGATTGCCTCTGGCTCGCAGCTCCATTAGGCCACTAGCCTGAAGCTACCGGCTCCTTCAGCGCAGCCTGCTCACCAGAGCAGAGCTGAAGCACGCCAAAGCGAGCACACTGCCAAGGCAGTGAACCCCACAGGGGAGGCTGGGTTCTGATTCCGCAGGAAGCCTTCGCTGCTTTCATTTGGGGCATGGAACTTGGTGAACGGCAAACAAGAGCTGGACTGGCATTGAGTGGGGAGACAGAAATGGCTTCTGTTCGAGGTTCTAGAAGGAAACGGTACTAGATCCTTGGCCTGAAGTGTAAAGAAACCTTCCATTTTAGTTTAGTGTTTTTCCTTTCAAAATGTTAAGTATCTTTTTTTTTTTTTTGAACCTTCAGCCTTTATCTTTTTTGCCATAATTTTATTGATAAATAAATAGCAATGAGACAATTTCACTGCTCTCTTCAACAGGAAATGTTGGGAAGATACCTCCTATTCCTCTTACTGCTTGAAAATCCACAAGAAAAGTATCTCTCCTGTTTTGTGCCTGAACTTTTTTCTTCCTTACATATGAGAGAAATAAAAAATAAAAATAAAATAAAAAGGTGTGGTTTACTTATTCTATTGACATTTGAGTTTGCAAAGTAGAGAAATGAGTGCAGCACACATGATTAATATTAATCATGATCATATAAGCTCCTACAAAGGTTCCCTACTAATCTTGTATTACTCAGGCACTGGCACATAATGAACTCCCTGAATATTTAATAACAAAAAGGAAGAAAACTTAATCGTGAGAACATCTTGAGCTGTCATATGTATGCAAGAAAAACCCCTTCTCCCATGACAGGGGGAACAGAGCAGATCTGTTGGTGGTAAAATACAACATTTTTACACCTTTAGTCGAGTGTCACTGTGGATTGCAAGTGACATCTTATAACAAAGGACAACTTCTTACAGAATATGAAAACTATAAATCCTTCCTTCTTGGCTAAGAATTCACATTGAAAGGTCATTACGGTGCACACGAAATCCCATCGAAGCCACTTAATACACTTTTTATTTCCTTTCCAATACCATCAGGCAATGGGAGGCGGCCTGGGATAATTAAAAGTGGATTGTGATTTGCATAGGCAGAGACAAGGGGAAAGCAGGTAAGGGGGGCTCTGCTCAGGAGACAGTGGCTGATCAACCAAGAAATAATAGAGACACCACAGAGTCGCATGCACAGGCCTTTGCACTGTACAAGAAGAAAAGGAGCTTTGCTTTTTGTTCCTCTTCCTTTCTTTCTGCCTGCCCCTCCCGACAAGGCACCAGCATCTCCTTAGGGCAGGAACACACTCCTTCCAAGTACACAAAGGCTTTATGAGATACCAAGTTTTCTTAAGAAAATGAGTTTTTTTTTTTCCAATTCAATTCACCCTGGAAATGAATTTAGCTTGGTGTATTATGTGAATTGTGGCATTTTCCCTCTATATTTATATATTCAGCATTTTGAATGTATCAACAGAGAATAAGACAAAATTTGGAGGATGGAAATAGACCTCAACACAATTGATTTTTATTTAGAGAATGAAAAAGTTACGAGCAAAAGAAACCTTAGCATGCCGTTTTATAGGATAAGCTGTTACTACTCAATTTTCCTCTTCATTTAAAAACTGTCACCTCTTCAAATCAGGGCTTATTCTTAAAGTTCCCTTGATTTCACTTTACTCTTCCTAGCCCCCAAAACAACAAACTGAATTCCAACATTTCTTCTCATCCTCATTGTGTTTCTATGCTTTAATTTGGTCTAATGGTGCTCACTAAAGGAGAAATAACCCCTGAAAACTAAAGTTAGAAGTTTGCTAAAAGTTTCTTGAATCCTCCAAATTTGGCTCAGATCACATGACCATTGGATGTTGAGAGGGAATTCTGTCTTCAAAGTTTTGAAGCAAACTCTACCACCCTGGAAAGATGCAACATCTGCACACCGGCCGGGATCTTCTGAGCTAATCACTCCATTCTCCAGAGATATAGCAATGTGAAAATAGGCTCAGAACAAGACAGCAAAATTCAATTATGAATGTTTATAATTTATCTGCTATATAAAACATACACTCTATTTCTATAGTGATTTGTGGAAATGTAACGCAGTTTACCATTCCTAAGAGAATTGTCCTTTGAACATGAGATATGCCTTCCCAAGCATGCTGAATGAAGCTGTTGAACGATTGCCTATAGATTTTGCTGATGACTGTAAAATGGCAATTTACTATAAGAAAAACACTCTAAATATTAATAAGAATTGTTTCTAGGTGTTGCAACATAAACTTTTTATACTTTCACTTTTAATTTATTGACTATAATTTATAAAATTTGCATGAGAGCATTTTGTCATAATAGCAAACAAAATAAAAACATACACTGTAAAACACATTTTAGATTAAATTCCTTATATGTTATAACATTTACTTTTCATTGCTGCTGCCATAAAATTTCTTATTCACATATAAAACCTTTGCAGATGAACTAAGCTGAATAATTCCAGTGGCTGAGGTTGGTCAAATAGCTCAGTGGATTAAAACATGAGCTTAAGCAGATACAGGGGTAAGGAGTTCAATCCTGGGGCCAGGAGTGCAATCCCTAGGCCTGCCATGCTGGCCCCACCCCCAGGGTATACTGACACGATTGAGACTGAGCATGTTGTCATGTGCCTGTAATCCCAGCACCTGGGAGGCTGCAAACAGGAAGATCACTACGACTCTGATCTAGCAGTGAGACCCTGTAGACCTGTCCTAAAATACAACACAATACAATACATACATGCATACATGCATACATACATACATACATAATTCCAGTGGCAAATATTGGCTATAAGGATATTAAGACTCACATCTAGAAAGTCTTCCTAAGGGCTCACGTGTCCAGAGATGAGGCCTTGAAAGGGACCGGATCCTGAAAATGCTGTTCATAGCAGCGCACAAACCACACAGGAGTTCAGAGCCAAATGTGTCGCTAGGAGGGAGGCCTGGTCAGAAGAGACAGGTAGGCCGCATGTGGAGACCAGGGTGGGCATCTCCCTCCCAAGCGACCCACCCTGTGCTCCCCTTCACAGCTGCCATGTGATGAGCAGATGTGTTCTGCTGCATCTGCCTGAAAGCCAGCTCACCATGAATAGAGCCCATGACCCCAGATGAACCCCCCACTGCTTGGGGCTGGCTGCCAGGTGCTTTGTCCCAGTGACAGGAAACAAATGAAGCCAGCAGTATTTGAACATTTATTCTCCCATGAGTCTACTCAGTAATATCTCTTAGCCCTGGGCGAACACGTCCATATAGTTTGTCTTTCCAATCAGCATGTGTGCTCTCATTTTAGAAATAATGACAATGTAGATATAGCTTCTTCTCTTTCTCAGATCTGTCCCTCTGTCTCCAGTGCAGACGCTGGAGTGCAGTTGGTTGTGGATGGTGCTGGAGCCCTATTTCCATAGCAGCATGCCATAGTAAGGTTGACACTGCAGAAATCAGGGAAGTGGGTTTTAAATGTGTTTTATAGTATCACATGTGTGCCACAGGGCATTGGAGTGCACATGGAGGACAGGAAGGACAGAAACAAAATAAAGTCATAAATCCACCACACATCTTATGGCCCAGGATAGTACTACGATAATTTCAAGGTTGTGCTCTTAGCCCTATGCCACTTCTCCGTTTCCATAGTCCTAAAAGAAAAACTTGTATATTATTTTTCTAAAAACATATACTAGCTAAAGAACACATAGTATTGTAATTTTGTTGGCTTTATGATTAATTCACTTGATTTCTAAGATTCCTGTATGCTATTTCTAAGATTCTTGTGTGCTATGGATCTGTATATTCTATTGACTAAATACACTATTGATTGCTGTATTGCTAAATGGTCACTTATTACTTTCCATATTTTGTTGCACAAAGAGTACATACACACAGACACACACAAAGATAATGTACAATTCTTGCTTCAGTGTCATATATAAGATTTACTCTAGCATGTATAATTAGGAGTGAAAATGTTAGATCAACATATATCATGTCACTACATCAGTGCACATAATTGAGTGCTGCAAGGTAATGTTGAGAATTTCCCAAAATGTTGTTACCGAATCAAACAAGTGGGCTGGTGAGATAGCTCAGTCGTCTAAGCACCTGCTTGGCCAAGCACAGGGACCTGGATGAGATACCCAGCACCATGCTGCACCGGCCCTGCCCACAGAGCATGCTGAGCCGGCCACCGAGACAAAACGTGGTGGCACACGCCTATAATACCGCTGCTGAGGAGACTGAAAACAGAAGGATCACTATAAGTCTGAGCTGAATAGTGAGACCCTGCACCAAATACATTTTAAAAAATATCAAACAAGCTACAGTAAGACATGAATTAATTTTTTATAGCCATACTTTTTAATATTTGGAGCTACCACACATTATAATTATGAGAAACCTAGAGACCACTGAATTATATTTAATTACAATCTTGATTTCCACTTCTCTCATTATAAATTCTCCTATGTGAAATACTAGTTTATACTTCACATAGTTTTAATAGATCATTTTACATTCTAAATTTTATTTACATTTAGAGACAAAATGACTTTATTGCATATGTCTTATACTAATTTAGGGTTTGTAATTTTTATTCCCTTAACATTTCCATTTTCTAATCAATGTTTTAAGTATCAACCTTTCCACTTATGATCTGTGAGTTTCTATGTCTTGTTTAAAATGTGTTCTTTTACTGTAGCAAAATAGTTTCCCATATTAACTTTAAAAAGTGTGAAAACTGGTCTTTGAAAAGACTTTAATCCATTGGAATTAACTTTGCAAGTAGTATAAGATTATTATCCAATTAGCTTGGTCTATAGGGAACTAGACTTTTTTTAAGGGCATTTCTTTCTCTTACTGACCTACACAGCCTTGAATATACTCCATGGTTTTATGTTGTTTGAGGACCTCAGTCTCACTCCTCTCTAGTTACTTGTATATCAATCTCTTTTCACAGCTCTGTTGTAATTATGCCACACTAAATGTCTTAACACATAGGAGAGTTTCCCCTATTCTTGGATTTGACTCTCCCAATTTTTGATATCCATGAATCATCACCCTCAAAACAGTAACATTTAACATATTAAATAAATGCACAGATAATTATGAATAAATTTGGGAAAGTTTAAATGCTATATTATGTTGCTAAAGATGAAAACATGGTCAATTGCTTACTTATTTAGAGATTTTTTTAATGTTATTCAATAAAGATATGATTATATCTATTTTTGCCACATAAGTCATTGAATTCATTTTTTGCTAATATATAGTGGTGTGCCAAATTTTAAAATGTCATATAAATTATCTTTACCAAATAGAGGTGACCAGAAATACAGATTGTTAAGATGTGGATCCAAAATCATTTTGTTGAATTTTTAAATAATTTGTCTAAAAATTAGTTTACTTCCTATATAAAAATGTACACCAACTATCAAAAGTAAAAGTTTTGAATTTTTTTACAGAATAACATTTAATTTGCATTTATCCCATTTATTTTATTTTGGATAATGTATAACTATGTTTTCCATTCTTACTTGTTCAATTTTTGATGCCCTTCGGAATTCCCCTTACTATGTGACGGATGTGCTGCCTATTAATGTGCTCTATTACACACACCAGTTTTTTATTAAAATCAGTAATTCCAATATCTGAAAATTTGAACGTTGATAAGCTTTCTTGGGAGGGTCTTTCAATTTCCTCCCTGTGTTTGTGTTTAATATTAATCTCTGAGTCTCGTAAGGAACTAAATTGATTACTGCAGACATCTGGAGACACTTGGAAATCCAGTGTGTGAACGCACCCCTGAAGTCCTAGCGGCCTGCTCCACAGAACCTGTGGCTCCGACTTCAGCCTGTCCCCAGGGCCTGGGCCTCCTCACCACGGCGGTGGTTGTGGCTGTGGAGTTCACTTGTGCTCTAGATGTCACATCACAGCTTCAGTGTATGTGGGTTGTTGTGTTCTAAACTGTTTGGCTAAAACCTGCAGAGGTTTCTTTAACCTCAAATGCTTTAAAAAATACCTTTTCTGTAGATCTAGCTTTTTTCTGTTGTTTCTTCAATTTTCACTCTTTTGATTTATTTTGTTTTAGTTGGGCATTTCCTCAGGTACCTGGCCAAGAATACTGCCTGAAATGAAGTCTATGGACTAAATACTTTAATTTTCCAAATGTATCATTTGAAATACGAATGAATATAAAAATCAGCAAAAATGGAGACTATGATCATAGCTTAGTTTATAACTCTGGGATTTTGAATTTAAGACTGAGATTTTCTAAAACTGAACTATTGTTTTGTTTTGTTTTTTTCATTTTTCCCCATAATTTTATTGAGAAACAAATAGCAATGAGACAGTTTCAGATCAAATTGGTGGGACAGTTTCAATAATTAACACATTGCATACATTATTCCTAGTGGCCATTTGCTGTACAAGGTGTGGACATGAGATCCTATTTACAAACACTATTACAACAAATCCCTCTACTCATTAAGAGAATGTAACTATATAT
>NDGM011221299.1:404-17110 GCA_002564305.1 Octomys mimax
AACTGTCCTACCAATTTGATTTGAAACTGTCTCATTGCTATTTGTTTATCAATAAAATTAAGGCAAAAAAAGAAAACCTTCCATGTTATAGAAACTAAGAAGGATAATAACTAAATGCATACATAATCTTGGATTTTATAAAATTGGCATAGAAAATGTAAATTGGATAGCATTCACACACACAGTCCCAAAGAAAAAAGAGAGGTCCTTATAATAACAATGGCAAAATTAGAAAATTCTGGAAATGTAATGTAATATAACATATTCAATGGATAAAATATGAGAATGTATTCAGCATACTCTCAAACAGTTCAAGAAAAAGTATTTATAAATATATATAGAAAGAATTAAGGAATAATTCAATAAGAAGCTTCTAACTGGTTCATTAAGATTCAAGTGTATACAGATCTTTGTAATCTTCTTGCAGTTTGGAACTGATGTGTGGAACTCATTACATTTTACTAATCTTTAAACAAATATGTGTTGTCTTCAGGGAGGGATATTTACATGAGTTTCTAACAAAGGTAATATTTCAGGGCCGGTGAAATAGCTCAGCGGATTAAAGCACCTGCAAGCAGGTGCAGGGGCCGGCCCCACCCCCAGAGAGCACTGAGATGGCAATTGAGACTGGGCGTGGTGGCGCACACCTGTCATCACAGCTCTTGGGAGGCTGTAGAAAGGCAGATCACTATGAGTCTGATCTAGTAGTGAACTCCAAACACCCTGTAAACCCTTTCCTAAAATACACACACACACACACACACACACACACACACACGAAAGAGTAATATTTCAAAAGGATACACAAACACACATATTTTTGAAATATAAAAGGAAGACACTCAGGCATTTGTAAGTTCTTCAGACTGGTCTATTAGGGTATGCTGTCTATACTCCCACTCGTTGGTCTGCATAGTCTCTACCACTCATATTCTCTTTGCCTGCCCATTTTTAACTGGTCTCCATGTGTTTTACTTCAACATCTGCATCCAAGCACACAAAGTAAATTTAACCAATCCAATCAACTTCACTTAATCTCCTTGCTAAAATCCTTTAGTGTCTTCCCAATTGATAGATCTTTGTTTTTTATTTATTTTTTATTTTTTTATTTTTGTTGTTGTTGTTGTTGTTGTTTGATTGGTTGGTTTTGGCTCTTTGTTTTACTCCAGAGCCTGAAATTTCGTTCACAGATCTTTGTGGCCATATCCCAATCTCCCCAATCTCCAGAACCACATCTGGTAGTCCCATTACTGAAACCCCACTGGTTAGCCATCCTGAACACATACCATTGCCTGGCCTCTCCAGTTTTTCTTAGATCTCACAACTTTGGATACATTTTCATCTTCTTGATATACCGCTGACTTTATATCCCCTCAAAAGAATGACTGGTGCTCTATAACATTGGTGTCAGTTTTCTTCACATTCTAAATATCTTTTTCCATAACAGTCCCAAAGCTCCACAATTTTTTTATATACTTTTTTATTCAGATGGGAAATGCTATGAAAAAATGACAGTGTCTTTCCAGACTACCATACAGCAACTAGAGTAATATCTAGCATAAATAAGAACTCAGTAAACATGTTTTGAAATAACAAATTTAAAAAAATAGTTTTCAACATATTTTTACTTTCCTGATGATTCCTTGGCAGAATTTCCAGCGTACATTTTTATATAATTTTATGCCTTCAGGATGTTTTCATCCTGTTTTTAAAAGCTTTATATGAGGAGAAAAATTTAAAAGGCACTAGAGAAAAACTCATAGTATTGGGAGTAATTGGACATGTATTTATCATCACTAAGATAAATGTTATCATCTGACCAAAGGTACAGTTTTATAATGCAAGCTGTTGTACAGATTCACCATTGCTTTGCCTTGGAAATGCTTCATCTCCATTGTGACTTTCCTTGTTTAGACTTATGAAATGCTTAATCTCTAATGCCATTTTTTCCAATGACATACAACCGTATGTTTAAGTTGTTTTCCTCTTTACAGTCATTGAAGCTCTCTAATAGTAAGTGTATTTTTTAAACGGGAGCCTTGATAATAAAGCAAACATATTTTCAAGTGACAAGAATATTATGATATTTTTACAAGAGAACTAAAATCTAGACTTTGAAGCTTTCTTATGGCAAAGGGCATATGACAGACAGGTAGCAAGAATTTAAATAGTAACATGTGTAGCTTCTAAATGTATTGGTGAGTGGGTTCAGTACAGGATGTTTCTTCATTTAGCCTAGTTAGCAGCACTAACTTCAGAATCTCATAATGCCAAGGTTTGGTCATTACTGGGTAAGAATGAGAAACACATTTACACCTCAGAACTTCACCACATATCACGAAGTGAAAAATGTGTAGCCTTTGACCTGATCAAAAACACTTGACTTAGAGGGTGTGAGCACTTCTAACTTTAGAGTACATGAAGGATGTATTTAACTTGGCAACTTCTTGCAAGAAGGAGATTAAATAATAAAAATATGTCATATGGATAGATAAAATAAAATGTCATGGGCAATATCGTCTCATATCCAGTAGAAAACAAAAACAGCTGTACTAGAAGCGTTAAGTACTAACATTAGAGCTAATCACATGTTCTGTGTTTACCAAAATGATTTCTGTTTCTTAATGACACCCTTCCGCAATTACTGATTTTTGTAAGTAGTAAGCAAGGTTCTATGTTAACTCATTGGTCATAAATTCTGTGAAAAAAACGGTTGACTCCCCTTAGTCGTTGTACAAGTACAGTTTATTTGTACTGGAAAAACAAAATGATGAAAATGCTTACAGAAACAAGTAATTACTTTGTTATGATACAAGTTAAAAGAATACTAGACAATGTAGGAACAAAATCACCCCAATTCAAAGTACCTATGATTTTTACAATGCACAAGATAGAGTAACAAAATGTTATTTTGTATGATTTTGTTTGCTTTCATTTTGAGTATCTGGTACAGGGTCTCACTACACAGATGGGACTAATGGTGATCCTTCTGTTTTCAGGCTCCCCAGTGCTGGGATTATGGGCATACACCACCATGCCCACACTCTGTCAATGGCTCAGCGTGCCCCAGAGGCTGGGCCAGCGTGACATGCGGGATCGGGAATCAAACCCGTGTCCCTATGTTTACCAAAGCAGATGTTTACTCCGCTGAGCTAGCTCACTGGCCCTATATGATTTCATTTTTATACAAAGTGAGAAAAGTTGTTTTTGTTTTCACACTTGTGTTTTTAAGGCATTTCTTCTGTCATTTTAAACTTTTTTGTTTGTTTGTTTTATGGTGGAACCAGGGATTGAACTCAGGCCCTTGAGCTTGCCATGGAAGCGTTTATTTCACTGAGCCATCTCCCCTGCCCCCTTCTGTCATTTTGAATAGGGTATTTATACATTGTTTGTAGGGAGATACTTTTCTAAGTGAGTAGATTCTAATTTAGACCCTTCCAAAGATTCTGATCCAAAATTTATCATGTGTACCCTGGGATCTGTGTTTTTAAAATAACTGCTGCTAATTTTTGAATACTGTGGGAGAACTATTTCTTGACTGGAAGCATCCACCTTTCTATGATAACTGCTCCCAAACTTCCATTCTCATCTCTGTGTAGCTAGTTCCCTCATCTACATTTCTAGCCCTGATTTCTCATCAGAGCTTCAAATCAGCTGTTCTAATTCCAGATTGGATTTTTCTACCTGAGTGGCCTGCTGAACTCAAGTTCATGTTCAACAACAAACTCATGGGGAGGTGTTAAAAGAGATAGTTTACAGATCAGAAGTCCTAATCAGTGGATATTTCAGTGTTATTCTAGTCTGCACATCTGTTTCTTCTTAGTGAATTTATATCACCCTAAAATATACTCTGTCCTTCTTGCTATTCTTTGCTAGACCACATTACTTTTATGCAAGGAGAATTTTTTGAGTATTTTCATTCTAATTCTTTCATGTGCATAAAGCTGGAACTACTTAGTCTCACTATATTTTTCAGAAATGTAATAAATTATTGACATGGGACATTGGGATTTGTTTCTGGAATTAATTAATATCAATTATGACAAGATAACAAGAATCCAGAAATCTTGAAAAAGGCTTTTAAATATGGATTAGTTGCATGACCATAATCAGTAAATTGGTCATTTGTGACCCTTGGGGACTGATACCTCTGAACTGAAAAATAATTTGATGGTAGGACTTAGTGGTGTAGCACAGTATGGAACTATTTCTTTAGCATACATAGTGCCATGGATACAATTCCTAGCACAAAACAAACAAAAAAAAGTGTGTACATACTTTTTAAATATTGAACTGATCATTATGATGCATGTTTTTCTAAGAGAATGAAACTTTGATAATGACAGCCTATAAAAACATGTGGTAATGTATGTTGAAAGGATCTAAACCAATTTAAATCTTTACAAAGCAGTTTATCATGTGAGCTTCAATCAGATGTAATCTTGTCTACAATTGTGATGTTAAAACATGAACTCAGTAAACCCCACAGAAAACTTTCAAACAAAATAAGTTTTTCCCTAAGGTCACCAATACCAAGTTAAAAGTTATGAATTATCTTACTGTCTTTATCCTGAATCAGTCTAGATTGCATAATCCTTTAAAAACCATTTTATTTTTTAGTTAAAAGAATTTTTTTTCAAAACATGAAAAATGATATGGAATTTCAAAACAATATAATAGGAAATCAACAATAGTTGTTGTATTATATATTGTTACCTTCAAAGTAGTTGTTCAGATTACCAGATACAGAACTGTAAAATTGATTTAAAAATTATGCATTAACTGTGCCTTCAATAAGTGAATAGAATTTAGTAGTACACTTATCTCACTATCATACTCAGTCTCCATAATGATTTCATTAGGTGAATAAGATATTTTTTCAAGCATGCAAAACAGAATTTAGTTTCTATGTTACTTATATCATGGTAAACCATATCATTCTATTGTTGCTATTATTATTTTTTTTTAACCAGGACTCAAACTCAGGATCTTTTATTTGCCAGGCAAGTGATTGTGCTACTAAGATGTATTGCCAGTCCCTGTATTCTCATTATGTGAACATTTTAAGCTTCCAACCTTGAAGACACTATTTTCTTCACTATCTAGAAATCTGCTGCATAAATTACATGCTTGAATTAGGCCTACCATAAAAAATATAAAGATAATTATCTTATATTAAAAAATATTTAATTTGGTTTGCGATTTTGAGATCCCAGCTTACCTTCAGGCAGTCTCTTTTCTTTAGGCCTCTGCCAAAAGTAGCACATTGTGGTGAGAACAAGGTATGAGGCCAGCTGTGCACTTCAGCATCAGAAAGCAAAGAAGTAGAGGCAGAAAAAGGAATAGACCATTGTCCCATAATTCTCTTTGAGGGCACTTCTCCAATGAGCTAAGGACCTCCCACTAGGCACCACCTCTTAAAAGTTGCCCTACTGCCCAATAGCACCATTCTGGAGGTCAATCATTTAGCACATGGGCCTTTGGGTGACACCCACACAAATGGCAGTACTCAAATACCCTTTGCCCAAATAAATTAAACTATTTCCACTAACAGTTCTGCTTTGTCTCCTTCAATCTATTCAATTTGAAACTTACATAAATCATTTTAAGTTGCAATGTTGAAATTTGTGAACCAAAGTAAAAGCAGGCAATGATAGTGTGGAATCGGAAGAAGGTCAAGGCATGCTAGTGTGGGAAGTGTTTCTACTATCAGCCCATTTTGGAAGCCAGACCCTGAAACTGGTTTACCCTTGCTGAAGAAATAGTCTGATAGGGAAGTAAAATGTGGCAACATGTCCAGCTTCATTATCCCTCATTTGGGGCAACAAGACTCATTACTGCTGCTTCTTTTTATCAGCTTGAACCTGAGAGACTATTCTAGCCCAAAGGTGAAAAAAAAGTTTAGAGTTAACCAGGACTAATGTTGGGCACAGAATCAGGATTTTCTGCATATAAGCTTGAAGCAAAACAAACTCATTACTGGCTCTCCATCCAGACCTCTTGACCCCAGCTTTCTTTCTTTTCTTTCCATCCTCTTTCGACCCTGATGTCCTCTGCAAGAGCTGGACTCCCACAAGCCTACAACACAAAGATCCACTTGACAGCCCAACATCCTCTATCATCTTTGATGCAGCTTCAGCACTTACTACAATGCACCAGAAGCTCTGAACACCAGTTTCTGTCTGTGAGATGATCTTCCCATGTGAAGTATGGAATTACATTCTCAGAAATGTGTTCAATTCTAGCAAGATTGAACTTCATGGGAATCTTCTTAAGCTCAAATTGTGAATAAAGAAATGAGTGGGTCACAACCAAGGAGAAAAGGGGAAATCCTGTCCTCATCTCTCTAATCTGTTCCCTATTTCTGTTTTCATGACCCTTCCCCTCACTCCCTGCCCAATGTGACGACTCTGTTTACACAGATGTAGTTCCGTCTTTTTGATAGAATGTAGGTTCTTAAAGTTATTAGAACATAGGGGATTTCTTAAATTATAGCTTCTGATTTTGAGTATTCAACTTAAAATAGCATCATTACATGCTCTAAATGACATAACTGCAAGCATATATATGAACTCATGTAATCCCTAGAAAATATTCATATGTTAGATACTAATATTATCTACCTTTTCTGGATAGAAAAGTCAAAACATAGATAAGCTAATAACTTTGCCCAGTGTCACAGAATTGATACAAAAAGCATGGCCAACAAATCCTGACAATATAATAAGTCATAAGTCATGCTCTCTGTAAGTTTTCACTCTTTATCTTCTTAGACTCACATATAATTCAAGGAAAATTTACCCCTTTTGAAGAAAATTTTCAGTGATCAAAATATTTGACTGAATTGCAAGCCCAAATTTAGCCCTGTATGCCCTCCATCCCTTGTATTTTCTACCCTGACTTCATCATTATGTAGCACACTTCAGGATCAACTTAGTTGTTTTGTTTGTATGTTCATATTCAGCTGAGCAACCTCATTGAAAGCACTAAAAGGATAAAGGTTGTATGAAAGGTTTTTATCTTGATGTGCTTTTTGCTTAATTTTTTACTAATTTGCTAACTTTATCAAGAAAGACAGCAGTCCTAGAACACTGGAAACACATATTTGTGCATTAGCAAGCTCATTAATTATTTCTGTAAATTTTTGAATAAGTGAACTAGAATATTTCTTAGGCCCAGCCAAATAGCTCAGGGGATTAATGTGCCTACTTAGGTGGATGCAGGGTCTGGGGATTTGATCCTCAGCTTGCTGTGCCATCCCTGCCCTCAGGGCCCACTGACTTGAGGATTGAGACTGGGCATGGTGGCTCACACCTGTAATCCCAGCACTTGGGAGGCTGAAAACAGGAGGAACACTATGAGTGCAAACTATGTAGTGAGACTCTATAGACCCTGTACTAAATACATTAAAATATAAATAAATTAAATAAAACAGAATGTTTCTTTCACATACGCTTACATAAAACATTGATTAGGTTAACAGGAAAAGACCACCATGAATGTTTTGTATATGCATTCACAAAATTCTACCTTTTCCTCTTCTTTAATGATAAAATAATATTTTCTTGTCCTGGAAATAGGGTAGCAGGTTGTCAGCTGGTGCCTCTGACTCTTTATGTTGTAAACAACCCCACCTTGTGGAAAGAAGGCAAATTTTCTGAAAGCTGAGGCATTTTGGCAGCATTTTCACAACTGCACAAATATGTAGGGTAGCTGAGTGATTTTAATCCGATTTAGGTCTCTTCAGTGATTTCAAATGTGTTTTATCTGCAGTGCAGAGTAACTGGAGAAACACTTTCCACTGTCCCAATTCAGCTACTTTCCACCGTGATGATTGACCAGTGCACTTAAAGGATTTTTCCTTTTAGTTAAAAAAAAGTATTCATTTTTAATTGTACCATAGCATTGCTCTTGCTTTTATTTTGTTTCCCTAGAAGGATACCACACTTTCTAATAAAGTTTACATGACTTATGGTGTTCTATCTATACAGTTTATAAGGCCAACCACAGGCTACGAGAAAGCAAGATGAAAAGTGCTAGGTTGATTAGGAAAATCATCCACTAGCTCCTTGAGAAATTAAGACTGAAAAGGAGCAATTTTTATTAGAAAATAAGTTGTTATATATTATATTATAACTTGGGAAGTAAACATTCCCAGTTAAGCTTTTGAAAAATTATTCTGAGAAGATAGCTATGTGTCCCACATGGTGCTGACCTTGGAGGAGGCTTCAAGCATGACTTCTTTGATGAACTATGACAAGTGATGTATTAAAAATCAAATTTTTATTTAAATGAATAAAACTGCTCTGTATGATTAACTGAAAAATTATTTTCATTTGAAATTATTTAGTTTGTGTAGAGATGTAATTGAGTCTCAAGATGTTGTGAATTTTTTATTTAAAATTCTTCAATTTTTAATTGTCTTATTTATAAGCAATTTTTTTAATTTAGTACAGGGTCTAACTACACAGATCAGACTCATACGGATTTTCTTCTTTTCAGCCTCCTAAAAGCTGGGATTACAGGCATTTGCCACCATGCCCAGCCTCAGTCACCACTGTATCAGTGCACCCAGTGGGTGCAGCCAGCACCACAAGGACAAGGATTGAACCACAGTCCCTTTGTCTGCCTAAGCTATAAGCAAATTCTTAATGAAATCAATTTATCCAATGTTCTAGTACTTTAAACAATTTTAGTTTTCTTTTAACACATCTAGTAATGTAAAAGTGTTATACAATGTATTCCTATTGTTTACATTTTAATCTCTTTTGTTACTATAAAATGT
Source organism: Octomys mimax (assembly GCA_002564305.1). Taxonomy (NCBI): domain Eukaryota; kingdom Metazoa; phylum Chordata; class Mammalia; order Rodentia; family Octodontidae; genus Octomys; species Octomys mimax. Next base: position 9,190 of record NDGM011221299.1, read on the forward strand.
ATTTTAGCATTGTAGAGTCTTTTATATCTAAGTAATTATTTAAATTTAAGTGCCATAGTATAGGCAATAATTTCTCCACTTAAAATCATTTTTTTCTTTCTTAGTACTAGCAGATTATGAGTTATCATTTTTATAATTGGATTTTACAGCAGTTTTTGAATAGTTTATAATGAACATTTCCCCAAAATCCAGTCATTTGTGGGAAAATGGATGCAGTTCTCAACCCTGTTAAGTGAAAACTATCAGACATGATTTATCTTATGTGGGAAAACCAAACTATAACTAAAGAGAAAAATGAAACAGGTGGTTGGAAGTAGAAAGGAGAATTTTTCTAAAAGAGGGAGAGGATCAAGCAATTTATGTAAGGGGAGAGGGAAGGGAAAAGTGGTTAAAGAATTATGGCAAATTATGTAGAGGTAACAATTCCTCACAAATAATGTATACATTATGTGTCACAGATATGTGCTAATAAGTTATGTTGGTGACTTTTCCCTCATTGCTGGGACAAAATACCTGACACCCAAAGTTAAAGAAGAAATGGTTTATTTAGCTCACAGTTTATAGAGGTTCTGCACTCTAATCAGCTTACTGAAAGCAAGGTGGCATGGCGGAGGAACAACAGCTCATGGTGGTGGAAGACACAAAAGTAAGCAGAGAAAATGGGAAGAGCAATCCTCTTTACATCCCTTATATTGTATAAAGGATATGCACTCTGGGGCTGTCCTCTACACCATAAGTTGTAGAATTGCTGAGGCATTTATTTCACCTCCTAAACATCTCAAGTTGACACAATGAGTCAACCATTACAATCCACTCCTTTTCAACTTGGCAATCATAAATATTTCCTCAAAACCAGTTTCTTGATACAAAGAATCCTTATAATTATACCTGACATATAACTATATGTCCTGTGTATAAATGCAACTAATCTCCTCAACAGAATATAAGCTACGTGTTCTTTGGATACTGCTTACTCCTATCATTTCACATCCTGAACATTATAACAAGTTTAACAATATTTAAGAACCAAGATTAAATCTAACCTTATTATATTACACTAGAGTCATGACTGTCTACCTCTGAGCCCCCAACGCATACACATCTCTTTATTCAAAAGAGATTTAGTCCGTCTCTAAGAGTTGCCAAAGTTCTAACGGTTTCAGAATTGTTAAACTGTCCAAGTACCATGTCTTGAAAGATGTAAGGCAAACTCTTTGCTATGAGCTCCTGTGTAAATGAAAAGTTAAACACTTCCAACATTCAGTGGCATAAGGTAAACAGTACCATCGAAAAAGGTACAAAAGGTATAAATGAATGAGACCAAAGGAATCCCACAATGCAGCAGGGCAAACATTAAGTACTTCAGTTCTATATGCAATGTCTGTGGAAATCTGTGTCAAGTTGAGTGCTCTAAAGGGCTTAGATGACTCTGCTTCTATGGCATTTCTAGGGGTAGTAGCTCCCAGGACTTTATTCTTAGGCCTATTTTGCTCCGTCTTTGCAGCTTTTCTTAGATGATCCATGTTCTGGTCTTCTCCGATATCTGGGGTCTCCACTGCACCTTTGGTTTTACCTTCACAGTTTCACAAATTTCCTTTTCAGAGGCACTCTTCCTGTTCTCTCAGTTCTGAAATCAGGGGGAAAGCCTTCCTAACCCCACAGATATTGCTTTCTTCATACACCTACAGCTGGCACCACATGGATGATTGCAAGGTCAGCTGCCAGCTGGAACAGTAGCGAGGCTTTCCTCACTGTTGAGTCTAGGGCTTAAGTGACTGGATTGCTAAGCACTCTGAATCAAGTTCTGAGGAACAAATTCTCTATGCTTCCACCATTCTATAACAGGGACCAAGCTGTGCTTTGCTCTCTCATTGTGCTGCCCAGCTTCATTGGAGCTTCCCTTCTTGTCAAACTCACACTGTTTTAAATCATCTTTCTGGATCCTATTCCCTGTTTTTGGCAATATAAATCTAGCAAAATGTCCCCAACAGTAGTCACATCACAACCTCAACATTTGACTGCCTTAAAATTTCTTTGGCAAGATTAAATGGTTTTCCACCTTTAGTCTTAGTCTCAGGCAAATTCCCTGGACATGAGAAAAATGAGGATAAACTTTCTGCAAAGCCATAATGCACACCATCTGGAGTCTAGCAACCAATATAGTCCTTCTTTGCAGCAGAAACCTCCTGATCCTCATCATTACCAGTTTTCTGAGCTCTGACCATAATCAGCCATATAGAATAGCCTAAGACATTACAGCTCTACTCTTTCAAGTGACATCTCCAAATCTTTCCAAACTCTCCCCACAACCCATTCCCAAAGGTACTTGAATCACATGGTCAGATACAGCAATGTCAATGACCCCATTCCTGGTACCAAATTCGGTCTTAGTTACTTTTCTCTCCAGGCTGGAACAAAATTCCCAACACCCAAATTTAAAGATGAAAAAGCTTATTTAGTTCATCATTTGTAAATGTTTCAGTTCATAATCAGCTGTCTCTAAAGCAGGGTGGCATGGCACAGGGCTGAAGACAGCAAAAGTAACCACAATACAAAGTGGGGAGAGCAAGAATCTTGTCTTCACTTATATGTATGTAGGATACCCACCCTCAAGTGGGTTCTTTATATCCTAGGGCATAGACGATTTTCCTCATTACCAACCAGTCATTTTATCCCCTATAAATTCTAAAAGACAGAAAAAATTATTTTCCTTGTCAGTGATTACAAACCAAATTAATATATAAGAAATATTAGAGCTAAACTATTATTTCATAAAATCCCAAGGCAGAGGATCAGAGTAGATTTCAATACTCATAAAACTAAGCATGTGTTGTGTGAAATTCAGACCAGTTAATATAATAAAGCATCATGAAAATGAGTGCTTTTGGCACTCAAAAGTACTCAGTAAATGTTAGCTGTAGTAATTACATTTTTATATCTATATTTACTTAAGCTAGAATAATTATACTCAGAGAAATTCTACTCTGCTCATCCTGAAAAGGCTTAAATTATTTTTCCAGTACCTTAGTGCCACATGAGATTCTCTGAACAGTATCACCATCTCTCACAGCTTCACACACACCTCACACTAAAATTCAATCCTTGAGGTACTGTCTTTCTCCACCTGTGGATAATAAACACATTAAATTCATTAATCTGAGCTACAATAAGCTCCAAGTTGTTGAGTAAAATAATTATGAGAATTTTTCACATTCCAGGTAAATGAAGAAAATGAAAGGAATAAAACACTCACATAAGTGCTGGATTAAATAAATTCAGATTTGGGATGTTAACATTGTTTTAGAGAAAATGAATCCTAAGAATTTAGTCACAAATAATACTAAGGCAACATTGAGACTCTGTAGTTCCCTAAATATTATTTAATATGAAGGGACACGGTTAATTTTCTAGTGATAGCATTTCCTGTGGTGATTGAGCACACAAAATACTATAAAAATCAATCAGAACTCCAAAATCACAATATGTGTTCTATTAATTTACTCTCATGATACAGTTTGGTTGTTTTTAAAGCTGTTTTCTGTTCATCAACAAATACATACTACAAGACATCATTATGAGATCTAAATTCTACTGTGCCTTAATTACATTTTTAATAGAAAAGAGGAATAAATGAGTAACATTGTAAAACATATAATGGATTAGCAGACTGAATCAAGTATAAGCCTAACGTTGAAGAAACAAAAATTTCACATGTGAAATTACAAACTATTTCACTGCTAAATCAGGCCAGTTTGGGTGCTTATTAAATAATCAATCTTTTTAAATCTATTTAAATAGGTAAAATAGCATGTTTCATTTTCAGATAACAATTTATGTAGCAATGTAATCACACTGTAGTTTTAAAGGCAAAGACACTATAACTTTTCTAAGTGCAGCATGACTAGAGTGTAATCAATCTACTGTCTTCCACATTGGCTCAGAAGTCCCATAAAGCCTCATGGAAATTCCAGGGAGGTACAAGTCCTTCTCACATTTTAGGGCATGCTGACCTAAAGCACTATATCTCAGGAGTAGGAATGTGGATCTGGAACCAGTTCATATGTGTTAAAAACTGTCATTGTTCTATCAAGGTTCTATCTATGAAGTTGCCTTTAAAATGATGAAACTGTTTCATAAGGATGGATATGTCAAGTCATCCCAAGTGGACTCTATGTAAACAACATTCCACAGAAAACCATGCCATTTCTCACTCTATACCTGTCTGGCATGATTGTTAAGTAGAATAACTTGTAAATCTCATAATAGAGGTACCGGAGAGGAGCACCTATTCACCCAGTTGCAACTGATTGGGCTCCATCTCAGTGCAGTTGGATCTTGTTATTCCTGATTACCTTGAAAAGGCTTGCCACTTACCTCACTCCTCTTTTTCCCAGTAGAGATTTGATATCACCATGGGTGCATATAACAGTCACAAATTTGTGTTTAGCCCTAGGTCTCAAGGTTCATCCAGGGAAAAGATTTGTTAATTTCCTCACAAGAAAATGAGCCAGGCAGAGGGAGCCGGTTGCAATGTACAGTTTAAATATTTAGACACTTTTGACAATTCCTGTCAATCAATTGCATAAACCTTTTTTCCTTGTTTTAATGGCTGAGAAAATTTCAGCATACCATTCAAAAAATCAGACAGACTATTATATCAATATAGCTACTCCTGTCTTTTATCAAAAGTTGGTGAAAACTTACCTGCATTTTTATTTTGTAATATATATAAGGGACCAGAAATATAAGCCTCTGTCCCCTGGAAGTCAGATGAAGTTGCCTTTAAAACCAGTGAAACTGTACACAAGGATAAATATCTCAAATCAGCCCAAGTGGGCTCTGTGCTGATAATATCCCACAGAAAACTACTATTTCTCTTTCCTTTCTCTCTTTCTCTTTCTCTTTCTCTTTCTCTCTTTCAATTTCGCTTTCGCTTTCTCTTTCTCTCTCTCCCTCCTCTCTATGTATTATATATAATATATATGACATATTATATATATATATAATATATATATATATATATATATATATGTATATCCTTCAGTCCTGCAAATGTTAGGAGAAATCCTATTGTGATTTTAAAAAAATTACTTACTGTCTCACTTTGCTTTAATTTCCTTATCTGTGAAACTGGTATGAAAACAATAGAATTTACTGCAGGGTGTTCCTGTGAAGATTCTATGTATTAATATAGGTATACTGTTCAATGAATGCCTGGCACCCTTAAATATTAAATATTTGTGATTTTATGAGTGTTAGGTATTTGTCATACTTTACTTGATTGAATACTTCATGAGATAGATATTGTTATTTTATCTGATATACATCAGCTTGGAAATTGATGCCCACATAGATGATCTTACCCTCAAATCACATACGATGTAACATGCAAAACTGGCATTTATACTGGAATATCAGCAAATCCAGATCCGGCTATACTATTCTTTTTTTGAATGTATTTAGCACAGGATCTACAAGGTCTCACAATGTAGATTGCACTCATCGTGATTCTCCTGTTTTCAGTCTCCCAAGTGTTGAGATTACAGGTGTGTGCTATCACACCAAGTCTCAATCACCATCTCAGTGCACCCTGGGGTCGTGGTAGGGAAGGCATGCCAGGGATCGTACCCCTAGTCCCTGGATCTATCTAAGCAGCTGCTTTAATATGCTGAACTATCTGGCCAGCGCTCTGGCTCTATTATTTATATAGCATTATCATCCACCAACACTGACAATTTGATAGTAAATTCTCTTACGGAATGCATTAGCTTAAATCATTAATTGATAACAAGGTCCATTATTTCAGGCTCATATATTTAAATATGTTGCATATAATAAATCAACACATGACTAGGCAATAAATCAGAAGTCCTTATTTAGCATTTTGATTAAGCCATTAATTAGTTAAATGTTCCTGGTCAACTCATTCATATTTTCAGTGTGAATTAAAGCAAAAGAATCCCAATTCCTGAACTTGCAAGGTACAAGATGATAAACAATTAACACATTGGCCTAGGATTTATTCTTTACAACCCACAAAGATGGACATTTAAAAAATATAAACTAAATATAGAAATGGCCTGTTCTAAAGGTGATAACAGTACAGAACAGGATACAAAATTTGAAAAAGTCAAGGATAAATATGTTTCTTTCTTCTGACATTTTCTTTTACTTGTTCATCATGACTCTACAAAAGTATTCTTTACATGGATCAAAACTGGGAACATTAATTTCCCAACTTGGGAACACTACTATCCATGACCTCTTGTGAATAGGGTTACACACTTTCAAAATCTATAAGCTATTAATTTTGATTTTACTTCATTTAATCTTGAACCTAAAGATTAAAATCCTAACATTTTTTGTTTTACATGTTTGTTGCATAAAACCTACCCCACATTTTAATGAGAAAATAGCACCAATTTTATTTCCTCACTCTTCAACTTCCTCTAGCTTGAAATCTCTCCTATAGTGATTCATATGGCTTTCATTAGTGTAGCTTTTACTGAAGTTTTAATTGGTACTGAATGACTAATACAGCCTTACTTACAGGGTCAAAGATTTTTGTGAGTTTTAAGCTGCACTGTGGGTCTGTGGCAGATGTGTCTGGACTTTCTGACAGTTTAGCAGAACTGCAAAAGAATGAGGGACTGATGACATAACTTAGTGGACTCAAGCTCTTGCTTAGGCAAGCTTAGGCAAGCACAAGGACAGCGGTTCGAACCCTGCCTCCACATGCTGTGCCAGCCCTGCCCCCAGGGTTCTCTAAGCTGGCACAGAGTCCAGCGGCATAGTGTCACATGCCTGTAATCCCAGTGTTGGGGAGGCTGAAAGCAGGAGGATCAACATGAACCCAAACTGCATAGTGAGACCCTGTTAAACAAATACATTAACAGAAGAGAGAGAGAGAGAGAAAGAGAGAGAGAGAGAGAGAATGAGAGCCCAATCTCAAGTACTTTTGAAAGCTCTAACTCTAGTAATGCATTTTCTGTATCACTCTACTGGTAAAAGTTAAAAATAATAAATAGCTAAAAATCTTTGTTAATAAAAGGCAACGTGAAGAATCTGTGCTTATCCTGTTCTCAACTCACGAAGACACACTTGAAGGAAAGTACTGTGGTCTGGATACTCGTGTCCCACCAAAATTCACTGAAGTCTAATGTACAATGTGAAGATATTTGAAAGTGTTGGGTCAAAATTGTGGAGTTGTTTGGAGGACGTTTATAGTTATTCATGATGAGCTAATCCATGATCTTCCAACAGATGTGGGGAGAAGGAAAAATGAACTGTCGGCAAACAAGAAGAAAGCCTGCACCTGAAGCCCATTAGCTACTACCTGGTCTAGTCTTCTAGCCTGTTGAACTGGGAAAAAAAATTTAAGCTTCCTAGTCTATGGTATTATTTATAGCAGCGTCAACTGCTTAAAGATAGATTTGTTGCTACCTCTCCTTCTATGGCACTATATTTTCTCTCTCTTTTTAATTTTGAACTATAAAAATCAAAAACATTATAATAACACAGACAAAAACAAAGCAACACAGCACAATAAAAATGGCACAGAATTTCAAAAGAAGAATAGAAAAATAGCAACGGTGGTCATACTATGTAGTGTGATCAGATTTGTTGCTCAGATATTTTCTTTGTCCCAATTAGGATTGAGATGTAAGTAAGAAGCCACAAACTCCTAGCATACTTCCAGCTGGCTATCTCATCCATCCCTGCAAGTACTACACTTCACATCATTAACCCAATCATTGCACATTCAGGACAGCCCTTATTGTTAGCTTATTGCCAAGTGAAGCCATTCAGAAATGGACAAAATTGAAAAGTGACCATAAAAAGTAAAAGGTAGGAAAGGAATTAATGTAAACATAATGAGATCTATGATAGACACTATTTAATTCATTTAAATGCTAATGAA
>NDGM011221330.1:4782-16341 GCA_002564305.1 Octomys mimax
ATTCAATAAGAAGAAAGATTTGTACTAATAGTGCTTGGACAGGATATCATGTCTGCATCTTGTACAACAAATAACTACTACAAAGACAACAACATACAATGTATTAATCATTGTAACTGTCCTACTAATCTGTTTTGAAACTGTCTCATTGCTATTTGTTTCTCAATAAAATGAATAAAAAAGAAAAAAAAACAGTTCAAAGAAGTTATATTAAGTTAGCATTTTAGAAAGTAAGTATTCTAGTCCTAGCAGAGAATAAATATATGAATTGGGCATATTCAAGTAAGACAATAGCAACAGCCAACAAATAAAATGAGCTTTTAAACACTTGCTCTATCATCCTTATCTCTTCAGAAGGCTGAATTATGCTTCATATTTCACCTGATATGTTCTACTATGGTGATTTTTTTTCTTAAGCCTCTTATTGAAGTTTTATTATTGATAAAGACATGAGTGTTAAAACATAAGCCCAAGAGAATGTAATTTTTAAAAGTAGCTTCACATTTATGAATGAATGCACTTCTGTTTACACTCTCCCATTAAATTAGAGGCCATTACGCTCCACTTATGGATTTATAAATATATAACCAGGGAATGCTGGCCATCATCTAAAGCAAGCCACCTCTTGGATTCTAGAGAACTGCTTTGTCATTCATGGTATAAAAACATCACTAAAGATCCATTACGTTGTTGTTCTTGGACATGTGTGATGTTTTGCTGAAATTTAGTACTAGGTATTCCTTGGGAAAACATTTGGAAAAATTGAAATTACCATTAACATAAATTATTAACATACGCCTGAATGAACAATTCTTTTAACCATAAGCTGAATGTTTTATTTATTTTTAATTTGATTTTACTTTACTACTCAGATATAAAGAACATTCCAATTTTGAACAAAAAATTAATGCAAAAATTTAAATCACTTTCAAAACTTCAAATATGATTTAAATCCAAGATAACATAATTACAAACTCTGGAAGAGGTTTAGAGATATGGTAGTGTAATGAAATACCCTTTCTTTATGTAAAAAAATCAAAATGATCTACCATGGAATGACTTTGAAATGGCATTTTTAAGAGCAGTGTTTAGACAAGCAATAAATTAACTTAATAGTCTGAGTTTCAGCAACACAAGTTTTGGAAGACAACCTATACTTATTTCAAGGATGCAAAGGAGATTCAAGACTTTGCATTTTTCTGCCAGGACAATAACTACAAAAGGTATTATTATTTATGTTTTGGTTTAGGAAGTATAATATAATTTCAATACTTTTGCCATCAAATTAATTTATAAAGAACAATTTCAAGGGGCCCTAACGAAAATGTCAAATTCTTTTCAGAAGTGAAGAAAGGCAGATAATTTTTTTAAAATTAGGCAGCATTCATTTTTTTTTTAAATAGTTGAACAGTTAAAAATTATGTTGGGGATGAAAAGAAGATGTATTCTTTTTCCCATTCCAGGAAGATACTTAAATTTAAGGATGAGTTGGAGGAAATAAAAAAGAAATCAGAATTTCAGGTTCTTTAATAATAACTTTTTCGGGCCAGGAAAATGACTCAGTAGAATAAGAGCTTGCCTAGCAAGCGCAAGGGCCTGAGTACAATCCCCGGTTCCACCAAAATAAAACATAAATAATAATAATAATAATAATAATAATAATAATTGTTTGTACAGCATTTTATCATTATTATTAACTTTATAAATAATGTCAATATGTTTTAGCCTATAGAGAAAAGCAACTACTCCAGAGTTTGTAGTTGTTTGAAACACAGAATAAGGGGCCAGGGAGATGGCTCAGTGGAATAAGTGCTTCCCTGGCAAGCACAAGGGCCTGAGTTCAATCCCTGGTTCCACCAAAAAAAAAAAAAGAAAGAAAGAAACACAGAATATATTAAGCTCGATTTATACATTTTACCTCAATGAATGCTTAAAATGATTTTTCAAGTCTAACAAGTTAGAATTTCTTTTTCTGAACTGAAATATATACAGCTTTGAATGAAGTGTTAGGGACATTATTCAATTATGAAGACAAGAACATCTATAAGTAGGTATTTCACTTCTTATATGTGAAGGATAAATGACCACATGCTAGGGGCACTAGCAAATGGTGGCAACTGTGTAGACCAAAGTAAGTTGGCTTCTAATTCCTCAGGGAATTGAAAATAAATGCCTATATCTAGAATTTACAACCAACCACTTGATGATTAAATTCATATTATATTTTTCCTAATCTTTAAAAGTTACCAGAGTAAGTGTCATCAACAGACAAATGGAAGAAGAAAGAATAGTACAGTGGAGTCCTGCTCGGTCACGTGGAAAGATTTTAGTCATTTGTCGGAAAATGCATGCACCTTTTGTTCTTAGTGGTGAATGAGATAAATGAGATGCAGAACTTTAAACATTACATTGTTCCTTTGACATGAGAGACCAAGGTGTAATTTAAGCACCAGAATAAATGATAACACAAAACAGGGACATAGACTTTGTGCAGATGGCTATGGGATTGAGGCTCTATAATGTTAAATTCCTTGTCATGTATTTTTCCACAATAATTATCTAAAAATGCTTTTATTTATATTTTATATTTGAACATATAGCTACGGCATAGCTACCTACTCTTGTAAGAATGAATAAAGCAAAATTTATTTATTTCTCACTTTTCCATGTATTCTAAGGTGTGTCTTTTGAAAGTCTTAGCCTATCAGCAGAAAGAAGAATTAGCCAGTCTGGCTGACGGGATCCTCTTCTTTGTAGACATAACTCATTTCTCTCAAATTTATTATTTTTATTCAATATTTATAGGCAATTTGATGCATTTCAACTCTTTAATTCTAGCATATGTTCTACTTTTTGGGTAAGATATAAATGAAAAATGAAAAGAATCAAATTGTAAATAAGGGTTATGGCTATTTCTAAATAGTGGCATATGATGGCACTTTTGGAATTAATACAATCTTAAATTATGAACTTAAATGATGATAGATTACAAAAGTGAAGTTCTTTTTTTTTTTTTTTTCTAGTTCTCCAAAATTGTCCCTAACATTCACTTTTGGCCCTCTGGAAATCTTGTATCAATTCATCTCATTATGGGTGATCTTCACATTAGAAGGTGTCTCTTTCACTCTCAGTTTTTGATGTACATAGAAAACAGTTGCTCTGACAGCATTAGGATGGTGGGTCCAACACGTGTGCCACCACTGGCCATCCATGATGCTGGGGAAGTGCTCCACCCTTCTGCGTCGCCATTTGTTTACCTGTAAATGGGTATGGTTCTAAAGATGGTGTCACATGTTCAAGATCTCTTAGAGCAACGCCAGCTCGCTTCTTAAGTGCTATTATTTAGCATTATTATTTTTCTTGCTTGCTTTTTTCTCCAGCATGAAAAAATAGATCAGAAGTGAATAGTACTGCTTTGTGTTTGTGACTGTGCCTATTACCCTCAGAATGAATTTAGGAGATTGAATGACAGAATTTGAATTACACATTACACAGATGAGGTACACAAAGATTTGCCAGATTTGCACTTGGCTAATTGATATACATGTAATTACCCAGGTCTTTAAAAAGTTCTTAATTGCATCTTTTGGCAAAATGTGTGTTTCTTCCAATATTGTCCTACCTTTATGGCTGTTCAGCACGGGAGGCAGAGCAACTTCTCAAAGTTACAATTCCACCAGCTTCTTTATCCCTATTCTTTTCCACTGCATTATCTCTAACAAAGCCTCTGTCTCTGACGGCTGCATGGTGCAATTAGCAACAATTAATTAACCTTTGAGGAAACTGGTGTGAAGACAATTTAAGGTCTTTATTTTTTTAATTTTCTTTTTCTCTCTTTATGTGTGCAAAGCTTAGGATTTGGGAAGAAGTTAAGCCAGCAGCGATTTCCTTTGGTTTTAATACATCTATCACAAAGTTAATAGATGTTTCACGTAAATTTATTTATCCTATATTTTTCTAAAGCATAAAAATAAGAACAATTATCATTCCCGTTTTCTGAATTAAGTGCTTTATTTAATTTATGCATATAATTCTTTAATTCATGTTGACATGATTAGCACTACATTTGTTTCCATGCTGAAAGTACATAATAACATTTTCTGCCACATTTTATTAATTAATAGTGATCTCACATAGGCAAATTTATATTTTTTTTAATAGAATGAGCATCAAAGTCAGTGATGTTCAGTCCCTGACTAAATTTCCAACCATTGTTTATTTTAGTTTTTATTTTGACACGAAGTCTTCCAAGGGTAAGTCTTACCAATTCAACAGTCCTTATCCTCCACAGTACCTGGATTATGGATATATTCCACTGTTGGATACTCTTCTAATTTTAATGAACAACATATAAGAGTTTTTCATGGAAAATAATGATGTTTTAGTCAACTATGCACAACTGTGTTGTGCAAGTTATCTATGACATATGCTATTCGTTTTTATGCCTTGAATTTCTTATTGCTCTCTTGGTCATCCACTCCAGAGAAAATCAGTTCCAGATCATTGCTAAACAATTTCCAGATCAAAAAACATTTTTACTGTGAAAACCCAACAATCCATTCTATAAATCAATTCATCCATGCTATCACTGACAATAACAAGGGCCTGGGGCTGGGGAGATGGCTCAATGGAATAAGCACTTCCCTGGCAAGTGCAAGGGCCTGAGTTCAATCCTCAGTTCTAAAAAAATAAATAAATAAAAATAAATAGATAAATAAATAAATATGAATTTTAAAAAATTTAAAAAACAAGGGCCTGATTTCTGAAACCATGCATAAAGAAAATATTTTCCCAAATCATCATTCTACAGAGAAAGGGTAATATAAACTTTGTAAATGTTAGATGAATTGAACAAAATTAAAAATAAATGAAATCTAAGAAGATTTGCTCAACTTTTGCATCAATTATTAGTTCCTTGTGGGTTTATCTTACTCTATTTTATCATCAAGAATACCCATGATATAGATTGAATTTGTAATTGGCAACTTATATTTATTATACTATATAATTCATATTTTTATATTTAATAGAAATTTGTTGGTCCAGAGGATGCCCAAATCTGCATGTTATAAAAACAAGCACCTATTCATTGTACTTCTGAGTTGCATTTTATTGAACATCTTTATGTATGTTATCCAATATTAATAGTGGAATATATAAAATTGGACAAAATATTTCTACTTTTAGCTATCTATAGTTGGCCATGGGATACACTTCCAACTTTTAACAACTGGTTTTTAGGTTCTAGGGAATAATTTCCTTTTTTGGTAACAGTTTCTTCACTTCAAAACGACCTTCTTCAGTCTCACAAGACAGGTCTCAGATTATGGTTTTAGTGACTTCATTTTCTCGGAATTTGCGTACATAATTTAGTCATGCTATCTTAACACAAAATAAAATAACTTGCTTGCAAGTTAGACTCTTCCTATTTGGGGATGTTTCTTCATATTATTATTAATCTAACAGTTTTACAAGTACCCTACATTAATAAGTGCCTACTCTATGCACTTGCTTAATAGAACCTTTATGTGAATAAGTACAAAAAAGTACATGCTAAAACTTTTATTTACCAATAATCATTATACCCACATTACTGAACTACATTTTCTTCAAAATGATTACATTTCATAGTAATGATTTGCTAAATTTATTTCTCCAATTCAGTGTATCTTACCATCTTCCTTTTCTCCTTTGTCTGTTTGAACAATTGCCTGAACATTCTCTGTATAATTAAAATAAGAAACAGTGATTTGTCTCTCATTTTACTGTAATTTTGCTGCTATGGTCACATAAGGAGTAATTTGTAAATAGTGCTGATTGGCTTAAGAGACACTTGTTTAGTAACTTTCTAAAAAGGCAATAGGTTCACACATACACAAATTGTAACAAGCTCTGTCTTACTTTTGTGATGACTTTTAAAAGAGAAAGTCATAAAATAAGTCAGTTTCAGTGAAAATCATTTCCTCACTTATAAGAAATAAAAATTAAAACAAGATACTCAAATCGCTAAGATAAAATATAGGGAAAATTTCTTTTTTGATGTATAAATATATATCAATTTGTATTTGGTTTTAAGAAATTAACAATGGTTATTATAGTACATATTATAATCTTTGAAATATTTGCTCAGATTAACAGGTACATGCATGCAAATTTGAGCAAAAATTATAAGCAATATAACTGTACTTTCAATGAACTTTGAGAAGTTGGTAGTAGAATTATCTATCATTTATATATATATATTATATATAGACAATTTTTCCTATATATTATCTCTTTTACCTCTCCCAGTAGTTCTTTCCTTTCAAGCAGTTTCTTTCCCTTTCGCTGCATCTGTTGTAACTTTTGAATCTTATTTACTCTCTCACTTTCTTGTGCTAGAGCAACAATATGATCTTTACACGTGCAATTCTGATTTATTTTACTTCTGAGTATGGTTTCTAGTTGTGTCCATTTACCTATGCAAGCCTTGCATTTATCTCTCACTATAGCTCAGTAGTACTCCATTGTATAAAACTACCACATCTTTTTTATCCATTCATCAGTTGATGGATATTTGCGTTGTTTCCAAGATTTAGCTATCACAAATCATGCTGCTATAAACATGTGTTCACACGTATCGCTGTGGTATGCTCTCATGTCTTCTGGGAAAACACCCAGAAGGGGAATAGCAGGATTGATTAGAACTTCGAAACCTAATTTTTAAAAGAATCTCCCCACTGATTTCTATAGTAGTTGTACCAGTCTACACTCCTACCAATAGTGGAGAAGGGTTCCCTTTTTCCCACAGCGCCACCATCATTTGTTATTGGTTGATTTCTTGATGATAGCCATTCTTTCTCGATGTTGTTTGAACTATTTGTTCAAGAGATATGATTTTCACATAGCAATTATATTAGTTTTATCAAACAATCCAGAGTAATAAGTTATAAATCATAAGCCATTTTACCTTTAGATTTATGTATAGAATCCAGACTATTGATCACATGTTTATATGCTCAAATTTAATTATATGTAACTCTTTAACACTGTAGACATCCAGTATTTTTACAATTACGGGAGAATTCATTTCCACACATGTTTATAGGTTTTACCTTGTAGTGTAGGTACCATAAAACAATCTTCTACCAAGTAAAGTGAAACAAATTGGTTCTTTTCGTGTTTGAGTAGGTATTCGATACAGGGTCTCACTATGCAGCTCAGACTTTTAGTGATCCTCCTGTTTTCAGACTCTGCAGTGCTGGGATTACAAGAATGAGCCAGCATGCCTGGACTTGGTCACAGTTCAGTGATCCCAGGAGTGGGGTGAGCCAGGCATTCAGCAGCAGGTATGGCCCCAGGGCCTGAGGTTGGCTAAGCAGGCACTTAGTTTACTGAGCTATCTTGCCAGCCCCAAAATTGCTTCTACTACAGTTCAGCAATAAGTATAGTGCATAAAGTTTATTATCAGGTAAGGGCCAGAGAGATAGCTCAGTAAACTAATTGTCTGCTTGGGCAAGCACAGAGGCCAGAGTTCTATCCCTGGAACCACATGCCATGCTGGCCCCACCCCCGGGTGCACTGAGCCCTTGACCCAGTCTGGATGTGGTTTTGCACACCTGTAATCCCAGCACCAAGGAGGCTGAAAACAGGAGGCTCACTACAAGTCTGAGCTGCGTAGTGAGACCTTGCACAAGATATATAAAATAAAAACTGTCAGGTAAACTATAGTCTATTTGTAAAGTACTTCATGATAATAAAGTAATCAAATATTGAAATTTTGTGAAAAAGTATTGGTTTTTACAAAAATTAAATAAATTTTATAAATTTAAAATATAATACTGTTAATTTTAAGCAGAGCACTTCTGTACACAGGAGTCAGTCAGCTGCTTTTATTTTCTGTACTGGGGAGTAAGCACAGTACTTGCACAATGAGGAGATGGGGTCCTGCTGAATCACTAGTTCCCCAGGCTGAGATTCAAGGTGGGATGCTCCTACCGCAGCTTCTCAAGTGTGCTGGAGTAATAGGAGTGTGTCAGAAGAAACATCTCATTTTTCAAGTTGGCTTTAGCAGTCATCTTGTTCAAACTTAACATTAAAATCATATTTTTCAATTACAACTTGTAAAGTCCTTATGCTTAACATAAAAGAATACACAAGCCTTTTAAAAACATATAAGCAGGGCCGGGCAAACAGCACATTGGATTAAAGGGTCTGCAATTAGACACAGGGACAGGGGGTTTGATCCCCAGGCCTGCTGTGCTGGCCTCGCCCCAGGGGTGCACTGAGATGGCAATTGAGACTGGGCATTGTGGTGTGCGATATAATCCCAACTCTTGGGAGGTTGTAAACAGATAGATCACTACAAGTCAGAACTAGTAGTGAGACCTTGAACACCCTGTAGACCCTTCCCTAAAATACAAAAAAAAGAAAAGAAAGAAAGAAAGAAAGAAAGAAAGAAGAAAGAAAGAAAGAAAGAAAATACTAGTAAAGCAGCTAAGTTAGTATTAAGAGCCACTACACTCTACTGCAGGTGATGTTATACACGTAGTGCTAGGATATTCTCAACAATGTAGCTGTCTTCACATGTATATGGTCATAACAACAACAATTATCCAACAAATTCTAAAAGGTTAATTATGTAGATAATATTTTTGAGTATCTTACTGGTTATTGCAATGAATATAGGTAACTTCTTTAGAGTAATTGAGTGCAAATGAATAATTAATTTTCTGTCATTCTTTGGACTTGTAAAATTTAATAACAATGCATTGTAGCCCAAAAAGGCTGCAATTTTCTATAACCAATGTAATTGCATTTACTTTTAAGATAGTCAATAAAAGCTTCTAAAACAATAATTTACTTATGCATGTACTTGGTGCAGGCTCTCGCTACACAGCTCAGACTCATAGTGAACTTCCTGTTTCAGCCTCCCCAGTGCTGGGATTATAAGTTGCTCCATGATCCTTGGTTTTGGTGGCAGCTTCAGAAGAGGGCCAGCTTAGCATGCAGCATCCGGCATCAAACTTAGGTCCTTGGGCTTTCCAGGCAGGTGCTTAGAACCCTGAGCTATGTCTCTGGCCCTCAATATAAACTTTTAAAGCCATTCTTCAAGTACCATTTGCAGATTTAGTGGTCTATCATGTATTTCAGTTATGCATACATATAGGCTTGCATTTTTCATCTTAGTTTTCATAGTAAAATTTCTAGGTGCTCTGGCACTATTATGAAGTTACACAATATACTCTGGAGAAGTTAGCTTCATCTTCAATATTTAGTAATAAATGAAATTTTTTACTCATATTGCTGTTTAAATTCATTTGTAAAACCAACACTCATTTTCTACTTTTCTCAATCAATTGTGCTTTAAAAAATAGTTTATCTAAAGCTCTAGTGAAAAAAATGTCCTCTATATTCTGTCAATATCTGTTATGCTACCCACAATTACATCACTGAACATGGGAACTGCAATATCTAGTTATTATCAATAATCAGCCACAATGCTGTACTCTGTGCCAATCCTTTTATAAGAGATTACAATTTTCTTAATGGAGGGAGACATATATTTTGTAGGTCAAAAAGAGTTCAGTATAAGCAAGTTCAAATATTTAAATGCTAATGCACATGCATATATATATATATATATATATTCCACATATTACTATATGTCTAGTCTAGTATATTCATTTCTTTTAGAATTTTTTGGGTGATAATATGAAATCATGGTTTCCTGAGTTAGGGCCATAATGTTTTGCAGGTCACTGAAAACTATCCTTACTATCTATCTGATACATTTGCACCATTGAAGAAACAGTGCTTAAAGTAGTTGAGTAAGCTCATAGGCTGGAAAAGCCAGAGGCAACATTCAAATTCATGTTGATCAGCCACAAAGCCTATCCTTCCTCCTTTCTCTCGCTGCTTTGTACACAGTACTCATTCAGTAAACATCTGCTTGCTATTATTTGACATTTTTTCCTACGCATCCAAAATTTGAGGGCCATTTCTAGGAAACTTGAGAAAAAACGTATTGCATATTCAATAGGAGTGTAATATTATAAATGAATGGTTTCCTTTTAATAATTTCAACTGCTAAAAATGAATGATTTTGTCTTCTCAGGGAAATATTTTGAATGCAAGCTCTGGACTGAGTGTATGAAAATGATGGGAAACTGGTGAAGAGAAAAGTGATTATGGAAGAACCAATTCAGCATATGAAAGCCCCACCATGCTCCCATAAATAAAAATGGACTGCATTCCAAGATTTGATTGTACCCCAGCAGGAAGATCTCTATGTGGGAAATCAATGGTTTCTTACATAAATTGTTATTTAATGTTTCTGTGATTTAATATATCAGTTACTTATAAAAATATATACAAAAGGGATGGCCAGACAGCCCAGCAGACTAAAGAGCCTGCTTTGGAAGACTCAGGGACTGGGTTCAATCTCCAGGGGTGCTGTTCTGGCTGTGCCAGCCCTGCCCCCAAGGGCACTGAGACATGGAAGGAGACTGGGCGTCAAGGCTCACCTGTAATCCCAGTGCTTGGGAGCCTGAAAACAAGAGGATCCCTGCGAGGCTGATCTGTGTAATGAGACCCTGTAGACCCTGGACTAAATACATGTTTAAAAGAAAAGAAAAATATATACAAAGAAAGGAAAGAAACCCATGAAATTGCAACATTAATGTTGGGTCACACATGCTCTCGCAGCCCTGGAGCCTGAAGCTGGAAATTGATTTGTAGATGCTAGGAAAGAATTGATTGTAAAATGTTTTTCTAATTGGTGGAAACTATTCTTTCTCTCTCTCACCTGATTACAATGCCTGAGTACTCTAGTGTGATGTTTTAGGTATGTCTAACTTCCTTTTTCTCCTCCAGGCCACATCATGCAATCATTGGAGCCAGTGTTCTGGGCATTAAAGCTTTCAGAAAACCACTAAAGTTGTTTTAATTGCTAAGGGTAATTATCTTAAATCATTGTTGTAATCTTAGCAAGTACCAGCACTGAGATCAAATGGTCCTTTTCTGTGCTAGATGGCTGAAGTTTCCAGACACATGCACACTCCTTTTTAAGAAAAATCATATTTATATGTATGTATGTATTTATTTATTTTTGCCCATTGGTGTCCTTCCAGAAAGACAGAAACTGTCAGACACTCAAGGAGGAAGAGTTCTAGTATAGATTGGTGATGCCGGGGCTAGGAAGGAGTCAGGGCAACGAAGAGAAGAGGAAGGACACAAGAGTATCAACAGTCGGACAGGGACTGGTTGTACAAGGACCAGGTTTCCCATGTTGGTCCTGGACCCATGACCCACGGTCTATCCTGAACTATGGTGTCACTCTTGGACTACTGGCCTCATGACTCCTGGGAAGAACGGTGTCATCTGGACTACAAACATGGAGTCTCTACCACCTCACCAAGCAGGTTTGAACCACCAAAGACAGCTGCATACACCTCTCCCTTTGGCCTACAGCTACCTCTGCTTGCTCCTACCTGAGTGCAGCTGCTGCAGAACCAGACACAGACAAGAGACAGTGTTTCTCCTTCTCCCGGGCTCCTCATATCAGCTCCCACTGCAGTG
>NDGM011221337.1:2187-16380 GCA_002564305.1 Octomys mimax
TCTCTCTCTCTCTCTCTCTCGCTCTCTCCCTCTAAATAAATAAATAAATGTTAAAAAAAAAACTTGCAAGTCATTCTGAAAGGAAACTAGCTTTTTGAATCTAAACAGAGCTTTTAGTGTGAGTTTATGGCAATGTAGTAAATACCATGACGAGAACAGTTTGGTGCTGAGCCTTGATTTGTAAATAGGGTATTAGCAAGGTTATCTTTCACATAGTGAAACACACAAACAACAGTTGGGTATGATCATAAAATTGGTTTAACCTCATGTATTTCCTGTGTTATGAAGAATAACCCTTTTAAGGAGTGTGTCACATTCACTTAGGCCAGTGATTTAAAGCACAACTTCTCAAATTTTAATGTGCATGGGAATCCAACTGGTAATCTCCTGTAGGTCTGGGGTGGGGATTAGGCTTAGAATACAATAAATTTCTCATTTGATGATGATGTGGCTGGTCTACATCTTCACAGCAAGAACAAAACACTTTCTTGGTAAAATCAGGCAAAAATGAATCAGTATGAATAAAATTGTTAAATGAATTAACAGTACTGATGTTCAATATATTTTGCAAAATTTGTGATAGCCACAAAAGAATAAAGCCTAGGGTTGGGGAAAGATTACAGTAACTGATGGTTGAGCTACATCCTTAGTCTTGCTTTAAAAAGTAGACTTTCCATCTAAGTTTCAAGTTACATCTAGTTTTCAGGTACATATTTTTTCCCTTCCCAACTATTCTACTTTAACCATGACTCAGAAGCCAATATGTCTTAGTTGTACTACCTCGGCGACACTTGGATTGTCTCAGCAATGTTTTTGCACAAGTGTCATCCAGCTTAGTGGAACAACTTTGAGTGCAGATCTTTCAGTTTTGGGCAAGTTTGAGTGACCAAAGTTTCTTTCTTGTTCTAAATTAAAAACTGGCTTTCTGTAACTTTAGAATGGTCAATCCTCAGTTAAGCTTTTGGTAACAACACTAGGTCAAGTCTTCCTACAAGACAGTTCTTTACTTGTTTGTTGGTTCTCCTGTGCTCATCCTCACCTTTAAAATATTTATTTAGCTATTTATTTTCAAGGCAGGCTCTTGCTATGTAGTTTTTCAAGGCCTTAGCCTTAAACTTACATGGTAGCCCAGACTAACCTCGAACTCATGGCAATCCTCCTACCTCAGCCTTGCGAGTGCTGGGATTACAGGCATGCACCATTACACTCAGCTTTATCTTTACCCCAGTTCCGTGTTCACCTGCTTCTTTGACAGTGTGCTTCTGTTTCTCCTTTCCTGTCTTTGTCACTGTACCCTTAGTTGACTCCTGTTAATTTCTTAGAGTGTAGTGTTCAAGTCAGATGTTCCCCTCCATCAGGGTGTGCCTCACCTCTCTTGACCTAGGTGCAGTGATGGAGGTGGTGACTGCCTGTGGACAGCCATGCCACTCTGATGACTCACCATTCACTGTCCAGCAAAGCCTCTCAATCTCTCTGTGCATGCAGTTGCTGAGTCAAGTCCTCTCCCTGTATTTATGCAAATTTGTTGGGACTCAAGGGTAAAACCATTCGTTCTTGGCTGATGGTCATCACTTTGTAAGATCTTACCCTACTCTCTTGCATGTGACGCACAGTGGCCCACGGGCTCTGCCCTCAGAAACTCCCCTAATTGGCATCTTCTCCATTCCACGTGTGTGACTCATGCCTACTCTGTAGCTGTGCCCCTTCAGCCACCTACTCTGTTCCTGTCTCTGAGGCCTTCTAGATTAGATGGTCATTCCCACCCCCATCTAAGCCCCATTGTCATCTCTGAAAGCACTTCTCTCTGTTTGCTCGCAGTGTGCCATGACACTGCCTTTGACCTTCATCCCTTTTCACTGTGTCTTATCAGCAACAGTGTGATCATGGCTCAATTGCACTTTGGTTTCCTTGGCCCTATTCATCCAGAATTGCTTCTAATATGCACAATTTTTTTGGAGGAAATATTTTATTGCCACATTGGGCAAAGGTTTGAACCATCCACCCTTCTTCTGGCATTACCCATGTGCAAAGGTGTAGATGCATAATCTCAGAGTACAAACTCTGCTCAAGGAAAAGCTAAGTTTCTCAGTGCATGAAAACTGACTCTTAACTCTGTCAACATCATGTTGTGGGACCACCAAGTGGGTTGATATGAAATTTACATGTGGAGTCTCAGTACTGCCTTTCATACTTTTGTACAAGTAAACTTGGGAAACTTTTTTCTTTGTTAAAAGCTGAATTTGTTTTTGTAATCTGCCTTTTAGAATACCTTAGTAATTAGTCTAAAATTCATTGCTTTCAGCTTCTTGTGAGTGTGACATGACAATGTATGGAGTAGTGTTGCCTAATATCAGTTCTTGCATTCTGAAGAATGCAAGCTGGTGGTCAAGCTGGGTGCAACTCTTACCTTTTTAGTTCCCCAAAGTGCAAATCAGAATCTTTCAGAAATGCGATGTCTTCTTAGAGATGATTCAAGAAATCAAAACAAACAAACATAAAACAACATGAGCTACAAAGACTTTAAATAGAGGTAAGCATTGTGTCCATTCTAGCTCATCTGTGTTTATATAGATACATAGTAGATGGTGTAGGATGAAAACACATGTTTCCTCCTGCATTTTTACTTTTGGTTCACTCATCATTCTTTACAAAATTGACTAATTATATCACTCACTAAAAAAAAACTTTCTTTGTGTACAAACTACCATATCAGGACTTTAGAGGTCTGAGGAAAAATACAGTATCTGTTTACACAAGTTAAAAAATGGTTAAAAGAAATACTCAGATCAAACCTTGAATAAAGAAGGATAAGACACATTTTCTTAAGAGTGTAAACAAATTATAATGGGAACTTCTATTTGACTGTGGGGATGTGACAGTCACAAAACAAAGAAAGGAGAAAAGGATTTCCAGCCTCTGACTTGGAACCTGGGGGGTAGGTTCTTGCTTTCAGGAGGAAGACAGTGCATCAGGAACAAAGGCTTCTTTAGGAGGTCTAGGAAGGAAGCTCTTACAAACCCCTAAACAGTCCTGAAGGAGATGAAAGCAGAATAGCTTAAAACTCATCCAAGACTAGAGTGCACCTAGCACTTGAGTATCTCAGGAAGCCATGAGTGTCTGAACTATTTTGCAACATCAAATTTAATTTATACAAACTTCCCAGCAGTCAACAATTTTACAGTAAACAAATTTACTGTTCAATACATCTGTGGAACCAAGGAAACATGTCATGAAATCTCATTTGGTGGGAACAGACGGTTCAGTGTTTATTTTTCTGATTGCTTCCTTCCCTCTCTTTTCACATCTTTCATAACCTTTAGCTATGTCCTGAAATCCACACACATATTTCAAAAAATTAATTTTTTACTTATTATATGCTGAATTCTTAGCTCAAAAGAGGTAACACTCAGAGGCAATGTCTCAAATGCCTAATACCAATTCTGTTCAGTAGCTATAGTGATTTCTTCGGGTTTTCATTTATTTCTGTAAAATAAGACATACTAAAACATCTCCACATTTCCTGTCAGCCCTGTGAGTCTGTCTCCTGTGGAGATGGTGGCCAGAAACCAAAGCAACTGCACTGATGGATGCTACTGCACTGTCAAATGTGACCCGGTCCCAAGTGCATAAGACTTTCCATGGCAGATCAGCCTCAAACCAGCCCTTAATAACCCAAGGATGACGAAGCTTAAGATGGATAAAATGAGGAATAGTTCTATAAGATAGTTTCTTCATGCCATCAGATTTAAATAGCCATAAAAATTTCAAATAAAAATTCAAGGCAATTATAGAAGATAGATCATAAGTTAACATTTTAATTTTCTAACTGAATGGAAAAATAAATAGAAAATAAGGGAGTGGGAAAATTATAGGTCATATTCAGTTTTGTTCTGAGGGGGAATTTTTGTCCTCTAATTACTTATGTTGTCATTTGGTGCCTGTAAAAATCTTCCCAAAAGGCAAGCATCTTGCCTTGCTGTGTGATCTTCAATGTTCCCTTAGGATAGGATGTCACATATATGTAGGTCTGTAGTAAGGGCTCCTGTGCTGCCTTTCCTTCTTGCCTGGTACCCATATCAGGTTAATCATGACTAGCTAGAGGAAAAAAGAGGGCATCTGTGAGCACTTACCTGTAGATGCTGCAATCCACGCAACTTCAGGAGTGTGGCCCCCAGTTCGCTTTATACTCCCAAATCTGCCAGGCCAGCACTCTAACTTGGCTATATTTGGGGGATCACCATTTACTCATTAGATGTAAATGTGTCGTAGTACTGATCTCTCACTCTTGTTAAATTACTTGGATAAATGACTGGCGGAGGCTGCAGAATGCCAAGTCAGCTGCATAGGGATTTTGACGTTGGACACAGATCTTTGAGACTTAGAGAGTCCTAGGGGCTGAGTGGAACTGGGGTAGAGTGTGCTAAGAAGGTCAGTCAAGGGCGGAATAGCAATACTGGGTGTCAAGCAATGGGAGACCAATAGCATGGGCAGTAGCTACGCCTCATTTACCTAGCACTAATATGTTATGACATGTTCCTCCTCTCAGAAATGTTTGGAAAATTTAAAACTAACCATTTACATAGCCAGTCTTACTAATTTGCTCATTTAAAAAAAATCTATTGTAGAAGAAAAGCTCTCCAACATATATTAGACATTATCTTGCCCTACTTAATCTAGTATCTAGAATAGAATTTAACTTGGTCTTGATAATTCAAGTGTTCTGAATGATAATGCAATAAGGTTATTTTAGATATTAGGTCCCTAGTGAATTTTTGCTCTGTATTTATTGGTCCTTCTTTTTCTGTTTACTTGTAAGTTTTGTTTTGAGATAGGGTTTCACTACATAGTTCGTGCTGGCTTTGAACTTATTATGTAGCTCAGGCTGGCCTCAAATTTGCAATTATCCTCTTGCCTCAGCCTCCTGATTGCTGGCATTACAGGCTAGGGTGTGCCACCACACCCAGCATTATTTTCACTATACTGACCTTGGTGGCTTTTAACATCTGAATTCAAGAGATCCTCCTGCCTCAGACTTCCAAGTAGCTGCGACTGCCTGTGTGCATCACCATGCCCAGCTTTTTATATCTTTACTTTCATGGGCAGCTTTTCAGAAGTAATTTTTTCCTGTGGTTAGTTTTGCTTCTACTAGCTAGCTTTCACTTTTTAAAATATGTGGTTGATTGGGAAACACATTTCAAAGTTAAAATGAGGCTAAAACAAGAATAAATAAGTTCTGAGTGAAGTTCTAGGAGGGTCCTAATGAAAACACAATCTTTGTGACTATAGTTGGTCAGGATTTTTTTATACATATAAAATGTGATGTTTGACTATGAGGAGCCAGCTGTACATACATGTAGGTTAGAGCCACTTTCAGCAGTATAGTCTGATGACTTTAAAGCATAGGTAATCAGTGCTTGCTGAATCAAAGATTCTCTATTGAGTCTCTCAGTGGGTAGAGGCTACTTCAGAAGGGTAGATCACATGAATCAGATGAGTGTGGGGAGAAGGGTTACAGCAATAACACTTCCACGGTGCATTTTCTGAGGTAGGTTTTATCCTGATTTAGAAAGAAACTGAAATAAATTGTTCCATAGTTAAGTAGTTTTAGGGGAAATACAGACTCTACTCTCTTCTGTTAAAGAAGCATGAAAATATGAGGAATCTCACAAGGCTTTCAGTAAAGAAATAGAAATAATGTACTATGGTTCTGGAAGTCAGGGCCTCACATGTGCTAAGTAAGAGCTTTACCATGGAGCTACAGTCCTACTCCGAATGACTTGTTTTGAGACATGGACTTTATCAAGGTGATTTGATGTTTGAATACCATTTTATTTTTTCTCTGGTCTACAAAACAAGGGAGAAAAATCAAAAGATACCACTTTTGTAGAACTTTCTGGTCCAGAAGCAAGCAACCAAGAGCTATCAGGCATACACACAGCTGCTTTTAGTCAAGGTCCGTTTTTTGAATGAAGCAGATGCTCTGTGCATGAATTAATGAATCAAGAGATTTCATAGTAGAATCTGTGTTGAAAGAGGCCTGAAGTGATGAGGCAGAAAAGGATGGGATCAGACTCTGGGTTTCATTTAATAGTTACAGTTAAGACTTCACAACTCACCACGTACCAGGCTTTATTATATTGCCTCACTGAAACCTTATAAACACTTTGTAAAGTAAGCAACAATATCATTCTCATTTTGCAGTCAATGGGACTGAGTCCCTGAGGGTTTCAGTAACGTAACTAGTTATCAGTAGAAATGTGATTTTTAACCTTCTTTGGATGTAGTGCCTGTGGCTATAAACTCTCATTTTGGAAGCATATTATTATTATTATTATTATTATTATTAAAACAGGTTCTCGGTTTGTAGTTCAGACTGGCCTTGAGCTCATTGGGTAGTACAGGCTGGCCTTGAGCACACAGTGATCCTCCTGCCTCAGACTGCTGAGTGCTGGGATTATAGGCATGCACCACCATTCCCCGCTGGAAGCATATTATTTTTGAGCCAAGCATGGTATAGGAAACTCTGCTGGGCGTAGAGATAATGATATGAGATAGGGTCACTGTCTTAAAGGAGGCAAAATGGAGAAGCTAGGATCACTGTCCTAAGTAACAGTGTATAGACATGAGAGATAAAACATTCCGAAATGCAAAAATGAGTGGGTTCCACAAGGAGTTATACAATTTATATTATTATTATTCCCACTATCCAAATGGAAAAAAATCTGAGGCCTAAGGCAGTTAAGTGATTTCTCAAAAGGCCTCATACCTTGTGGAAATCCAGGTTTTTCTAATTTCTTTTTCTTTTCCTGCAGTGCTGGGAATTGAATCCAGAGCCACCTGTATGCTTGGAAAGTACTCTACCACTGAAATACATTCCCAGCTCCAAATCCAGGGTTTCTGCCCTTCTCTTCTCTACCATTTCCTCTTTTCCTCCTCAGTACTGGGAATTGTATACAGGGCTTTTGTGCATAGTTACATTGTCAGCCCTTTTTAAAAATTTTAAGTTTTGAGACAGTCTTGGTAAGTCACTAATTTACCCAGGCTGGATGTTAGCTGGTGACCCACCTGCCTCAGCCTCCCAGAGTGCTGTGACTACAGGCTTGTGTCATCATGCCCAGCTCCATACCTTCTTCACACAGATAGGACCTCCTTCCCCACCCCCACTTCTGATGTTAAACTTAGAAACTCTTGCTTTACCAGAAAGCCACATTCCCAGCCCCCAAACAGTGGATTTTTATACAGCAAAGAGAAAAAGGAGGAGATGATTTGGAAAATTAGGAATGATGACTTGGAAACAAAACTTCCTGAGACATATTTCAGGCAGACCCACCAGCTAAGCCTCGCTTCAGTGCAGGATTGGGTGGGGTGGGGTTGGCATGGAGGTACACATTGGCGATGTGGTTTGGGCTGCTTTGCATAGGATTTCCAGTGTCTGCTGGAAGATTCAGGGCATTAATCTGAGATCACAGGGGAAACGTTTATGACTTGTGAGCAGGGAGTACATACATAAACATATGTCAAAGTGTCTTTTTATGAGTACATGTTTGTCATACCAAGTGAATGTGTTCATCACAGGGAGTTGGTACACATACACATTACATCTTAATCTTCTCTTCTCACCTCCTCCCTCCATCCCTAGATGCCCTTCCCATCTGCAAAAGATTTTGACCCTCCTTTTCCTATTAGCCATCTTTTGTTTTGCTCTTCAAGTTTAAAAACAATCTGTTTTAAAGATGAATCTAAAACTGGTAATAGGATATAATGGCGAAGGAGGAACCCAGTGTAAAACTTGCTGAGGTGATTACATGGGCTGTCATGACTTGTGGGGTAGGTTAGGCAGTAAGACGGTTAGAATTTACCCCTAGATGCCCCTGGCGATGCAGATAGGGTGTCAAGGTTGGCAGAATTCCCAGCATTCCTACTCATCCGGTTACCAGCAACATAAAAGTCCTTTGGTAAAAGATCACTTTGATCCTTAGAAGCAAGTTTGGCAACTACCTTTCTGAACTCACAAATGCCTTTTTAGGAAAAGGAGTCTCAGTTTTTCTTCATTCTCTCTCCTTCCCTCACCTCACCCTCCCTTCTTTTTATTTATTTATTTTTTGTTTTGTTTTCAGCATGAGGCACAATTAATGTACAAAAAAACCTGTAAATATATGTTTAAAAATTTTCAGAACCCCAGAGGGTGGCTTTCAGAGTGGCAATGTCCTGGAGGCTCTGATTCTGCCCTGCAGAATTGTGTGGAATCACAGTTTTTCTTTCACAGTATTCTATTTAGGCATAAGAAAAGAAAAAAAAAAAACTTTTTTGGATGATGAAAGCAATATGTTTTAAGAATGTGTACTTTAAATTCTTTTTGAAAATTAGGTCCATTTTTCTGAGGATCTACACCTATGATATCAATGTATTAAAATCTACCCAATATATATTAATATTCACTTAGCTTGAATGTAAATTCATGGTGCAAAATAAAAAGCAATTTGATGAAATGGGATGAATGTGTAATTTAAAAGGAAAGGGAACTGAAAGAATACCCAAAAGGCAGGAACCACAGGACTTTGATAACTGCTTGGTTGCAAGTGGGGGAAGGAATCAAAGAATCTTGATTACTCTCAGCCTGGAAATCTATGATGATGACACCAGTTCAGAGAAGACACAGAAGGGTGTGCTGGATACATTTAGTTTAAGGCCTATTGAGCTGAGATGATGGTAGACACAGGAGTTCTTTTTTTTTTTTTTTTCAGAACCAGAGATTGAACTCAGGCCCTTGTGCTTGCCAGGCAAGCACTTATTCTACTGAGCTATCTCCCAGCCCTCAAGAGTTCAAATTTTAAATGAGTTGAAGGTTAAAAGATTTGTGGGTTTGGGAGTTTCATCCTGTTATGATGTATATCTAGATATTCCCCGAAGTACTCTTGAGCCGAAAGATGGGGCTTTTGAAAGCTGATTGGATTACGTGTGCTAACAGCTGACATGCTACTGGGAAGTCAGATCTGGTTGGGAAAAGTGGGCCACTGGGGCTGCGGCCCGGAAAGGCCAACCTCATTTCTCTCTGCTTCTCCCCTATCATGCTCTTCTGCCATGTTGTCCTGTCTTAGAGCTGGTCAACTACGGACTCAAGCCTCTTCAAACTGTGAGCCAAACAAACCTCTTCTCATATAAGTTTGGAGCACTGTGAAAAGACACTAAGACGCATCTATATGGAGGTGACAGTTGAAACCACTGTGGAAGATGAACTTTCACAGGGAGGCTGTAGGTGGAGGATGTGGGAAGGGAAAATGAAAACAGGAAAAGAGGGGAAAATGAAAAAAAATATATATTTCTATAAGTGGGCAAGTGCCAGAATGGAAAATAGTATCTGTTTTTTGACTCAGAAGACCCAGCTGAGACCACAATTACTTTAGTTTGGATAAAGTTTATGTCTCAAAGTTTCGTGTGAAACTGACTTCAAAAAATTGAAAGGTGGTGGAACTTTTATAAGTTGGGATGGTGTTTGGGTCATAACCACCCTCTGAAGGGATTAATATGGGTCTCTCAGAGTTAGTTAGGTCCTGCGGGAGTGGATTTATCCACAAGATAGTAGGTTGTCATAAAATAATGAGACAGGCTCCTCTTTGCCTCTTGCTTCTTTCTGCATATGCCACTTGTGTTTTGAATATGCTCCTGCCATGGTGTGCCAGTGTCAGGTGTCCCTTACCAGATGCTGGTGCCATGCTGCTTGGATTTCTCCATCACCAGAACGACAAGCTAAACAAACGTCTATTCTTTTTGAAGTTTCTAGTCTTTGAAATTATATGATAAGAACAGAAATTACACTAGGAAACCTCTTACTTATGCCATTTAGTGATTGTGGTAAGCTGCTCCCCCATCTTAGTCTGAAGTCTTTTCCCATCAGTGCAAATAAGAAATGATTCTCTTCCTGCCCAAGTCATGAAACTGGCACGAGGATGAAGACACTGCCTGTGTCATCTAATTGTGGCCTCTTAGCATACCAAACAGTAAATTTTCATCTCTGCCGACTTTAACATGAGCTTCAGCAAATAATGTAGCACTGTCAAAACCATACATGTGCAGTGCAGGCTTGCCTAAAGATTTTGTAGGCAAGACAGAAGAGACCTCAGAGTAAATTATTGAGTTCCCATCAGACCTGCTTGATGCACGAAGTCCACTTTCCTTCCACACTGATGTCACTGGTCATTTTCTTTTTCTTAGGTGTTTCCCTGTCATTAGTGGTACTCAGTTGTTACTCTGGAACCATCTAGCTCAACAATAGATCTGTGTTCCTACATGTAGTTACTCAGCAAAATGAAAGTGGGTAAGTACAGATCACTTTCATCCTTAGAAACAAGTTTGGCAAACGCTTATTTTTACTCACATATGTCCTTTTTAGGGGAGAGGGCTCTCTCTCTGTCTCTCAATATCTGTCTCTGTCTCTGTCTCTGTCTCTGCCTTTGTCTCTCCCCCCATGTTCTTTCTTCCCAGGTGTATGGCAGTATTACTGATATACAGAGATTTTTACATGCTTAATGTATACAGTTCCATGAGTTTTGATTTTTGTATATACCCATGATATCATCCCCACAACCCAGGTATTGAAAATATTCATCACCTCCAAGAGGTTCTTTGTGTTGGGAACTTCGTCTTCATTCCAATTGATCCAGTACAGGGTATGGTTCCAAAATCACATCATCACCAACCCTTTCTTTCCATTTTTTCTTTTGTGTTTTTGTTTTTGAGACAGGGTCTCACTATGTAGTTTAGGCTGATTTTAAACTCACTTTGTAGGCCAGACTGGCCTCAAACTCACAGTGATCCTCATGCTTCAGCCTCCTAAGTGCCGGGATTATAGGTATATGCCACCACATTTTTTAAACCTGAATTTAAAGTTCTGCAAATAAGGATTTTCTCCCATCTCTACAAAATTATTTTGTCAACTCTAAAGTGTAGATAATTTTATTAATGTCAGAAGAAGTTAAGGGAGCAATATTTTTAAGAGAAAAGATATAAAAAGAATACTACAGAGAAGCTAGGGAAAAAGGGAACAGAAACAGGGCATTGGATTGGTCAGGAAATTGATCTTGACATTAATGTCAGCAGGATGGTGGGGGAGGCAGCTTTGAAGGCGAGGGATTAAGGAGTGAGCAGGTGCTAAGGAGGAGGAAAGTTTTTCTCATGTTCCTGGGAGAGCATTTTATCACCAGTTACAACTCAAGATGCATTCCAAGGAAATGTAGATTTTGATGGCATCATAGGGGGGCGGGGAGCGTGAGGGAGTGGACTCAGGAGCAAGCCTAGATAGAGAGGACTGGGGGAAAAGCATGGTCAAGGTCATTCATTCGAAGGCTACTGAGGAGAAAGGGCAATTAAATGTGCTGATAGCTGGGTCATGTCTTACCCCTCACAACCAGGTTATCTAAGGGCTTATGTAACAGATGAAATTTCAAAGAGCAGCTGGAAGCATCCAAGCCAGGAGCAGAAATTTCTGTGTTGAAAGTCATAGCACAGGTATATTTTTTTAATTGAGAAATTTATTATTTAACCTTAGTAAAAGACACAGACCAAGTGAAATTTTCTACTGAAAGAAAATATACTATACACTCCTTATGTGGAGAACAAGGGCTCATGTTTAGTCCAATATTTTCTCCAATTTTTTTTTCTTGAGACATTTCTTTAAGTAGTATACTTAACGCTGTCTACTATTTACTAATAAAGGATACCTGTGTGCCTTTTTCTTTTTTTTAATGTATTTGGTAGAGAGTCTTACTACACAGCTTGGACTTGTAGTGATCCTCCTATTTTCAGCCTTCCTAGTGCTGGGATTACAGGTTGAATAGCACAGGTATATTAGTGAATGATGCTAATCATATTGAAATTGGTTAGCTAAAAATTTGAATATGAGATTTGCATATTATGTAGTCTGACTCCTACCTTATACAACTGGAAACTGAGGTTCTGTTTGGGCAGATCAATTCATGCTAAAGGTAGAAACTGACTCCTCTTCATTGTGTTCAAATCAAGAGAGAAAGTTCAGAACTTTCAAATATAACACAATCTTCTTTACTGCTGGCATTTACCTCCTGAATTTTGCAAAGCTAAATGTTGATGGGGGTTAACAAGACCGTTATCTAAATTGATCCTCATTAAATGGCATGCGGGAGGTAACTTCTTACAGTTTTACAGATGAGGAACAGCCTCAGTGAAGTGAGACAGCCACTGAGAGCAGAGTGTGAACTGAAGCAAACATCTTGGGACTCCAAGATCACTTGTCTTTTCACTGCAACACAGCTGCTTCTGGCTTTGCAAGACCCACTAAGATGCTAATACCCTCAGAATTGTGACCACTGCTCAGACTTACACACAAACCCAGCCTATCCTTCTCTGAAAACAACACAGAGAGATTATTTGGTTGGCCTGGAAACATTCCGTTTAGAGAAGAAATTCTAAGCTGGAGACTTTCTTGCCTGGCTTCACAACTTGACTCATGCCTGTGAGAGTTAGGATCCTTGGCCATTTGACTCTGTCCATCAGCTAAGTTTTGATACTCTGGCTGCTTTAACCCTTATCAGAACTAAGAAAAACACAACAAATTAATTAATACCTCTGGGGTCTTAAACAATGCATCCCCCAAATTCTTTGCTGGATATAGTCAAAATATGTGTTTATATTATAAAAATATGCAGGTTGATGTAGTAACTAAGAATAGACCTTGGGAATTAAAAGTTGGGTGAATGGGATTCTGACTTGACCATTTATGTGAAGGTATGTGACCCATTATGTGAATTTGGGCCATTACTTAGCCTAAACTTCAGTTTATTCATCTTTAAAATGGGGATAGTAGTAATACCTGACTCATAAGTTTCTTGTGGCAATTGAGTGAGTGAATGATACATGACATGATACTGTCCAGAAGCAACATGCTAACTTGGGAAAGAGTGAGAGTGGTTGAGACTATGTCAACAGAAGAGCCTGAGATTTAGGAATCATGAACTTCTAGGGACTCATTAACTATTGCCAATGTGTCAATGTCATCTATGTTGTTATTTTATGTCTTTTTTGTTGCTATCTGTGAGGCCCACCAGCTGACCATGGCTTGTCTTAAGTCTGACCTCAAGATATAGCTTGATGGAACCAGTTTGAGATCTCCCACTGAGCTAGGATGATGAAGAAATTTGCACATGGAATTGCTGTCAAAGCTGTGGCACAGTAGTTACAAAGCTGTATGTGGTGGCACATACCTAGCAGAGATTCCGCAACATCGGGAGAGTTTGCCCTCATTCAACTGTTTATTCATCAAACATTTATGGCAGGCCTACCATGAGCTGGGAAGATTTTACATTCTGCCCTCCTGTAAATTATAGTCTAGTGTGTGTGTATATGGGGGGAGACAATAGGCAAATACACATAGAATGTGAATTAGTAATAAATGCTTCAAAGGAAAGAATCAAGAGGGTAAGGAAACAGTAGATGTGCAGTGTCAAATAGATCAATCAGTGAAAGCTTTTCCTAAGAGGTAATATTGGAGGTGACACTGCTGAAGTGAAGGAGTAAGCCACAACAGTGTCAAAGCAGAGCAGTACTCCCAGCAGAGGAGCCACGGTGCGGCCTCAGGAGGTACACACGACTGCATAGGGACAGAAGGCCAGGGCCAGGCTGAACCAGTATTGGGAATGAAGTGCAGCAGAGACAGCGTAGAGCCTAAGAAACTCACATAAGAACTTTGGGTTGAATTAAATTAAGTAATGTTTTCATTACTGCCAATCAAACTCAGGACCTTGCACAAAGTAAGCATGTGCTCTGATACTGAGTTCCAAACCCAGCTGTCAAACTGAATTTTATGTTGTTTCTTTTTTTTTTTTGGTGGAACCGGGGATTGAACTCAGGCCCTTGCGCTTGCCAGGGAAGCGCTTATTTCACTGAGCCATCTCCCCGGCCAAAACTGAATTTTAAATGTCAGTTGTTATTTACAAAAAGGCAATTTTATTTCTCCTTATTCTGTGTTGCATAATGGTTCTATCGCCTGCTCTTTTTTCTTTAAAGTTTACTTTATTAATACTTTATAGTTATATATAAGGGATAACTGATTATATATAACTAATTTGATATGTGAAACATTTTTTTCAGTATTGGAAATTAGACCTAATATCTTCACAAAAAGCTACATCCCAGACATTTTAATTTATTTTTATTTAGAGA